>VOMN01097509.1:0-13049 GCA_014899125.1 Orchestia grillus | reverse complement strand
TGGGGGGGATGTCGTCTCTGTTCAACTAAGATTCATTCAAATGTTTTCATTGGGATTCCCAAAATCTAAATCGATTTCAATTCACAGAGGAAAGTAAAATGAAATGTTTGTTGCGTGAAAAATGTGAAAAATGTTCACGAGAGTCGGAAGATTATCTAACTTTTGGCACGCAACGCAGGCGCAAGACACTTATTTCTGGCCTCGATTTCGATGACGAAGAATTCCAGAAAGCAGGAGGCACGGATCCCACTTCCGATTTTCTCGAAAATCAATCACGGATTATTCATTTATGGAGAATTACTCAAGATTCGAATGAACTATGAGGCCAACTACGCGAGGGGAAACGGTCATAACTGAAACCTGCTGTCACAACAGAAACAGGCTTGTATAGTCGAACACTTTTGTAACCAAAACATATTTTATATTTCTTCAACAACTAATCGTTTCATCTCGGCGATATGTCGTATCTTCTGACACCCTCTCAATATCGTTTGCTTACAAGCCTTAATTTTCTTTAGCACTTGAAAGCTGCAAGAAAGTTGAGTGCAAACGAAAAATTAACTAACGAGGCTCGATGATCCTGTTGCCATATTCTATTCTACAACAATTGACTCATTTTTAACGTCTTTTCATGATAATAAGCCATCTGGACAAAAAATTAGTCACCTGCTACTAATATGTAATTCTGAGCGGCATTGAGTCTACAATTGTCCTAATGTACACCAGGTTTATTTTAAACCACTCTTGCATCAACTGTTCTCTTAGTGCGGCCACAGTACGTGGACGTTCTTCTCGACGTTTAACTTGGCTTATTAGATGGTTCCACAAATTTTCAATTGGGTTCATGTTTGGAGACATAGCTATCCAATTTAAATGCCTGATATATCCTGAATGACTGTTATGCCAATTAATCACAGTTCTAGCCCGATACACATGGCAGTTCTCAACCTGAAAGATAGACAAAGCAACATGCCTTTCTACATTCAGATATTGTGCAAATGACAAAACTTGGTTATTCAGCAGCTCAATGTAGCCATGCTGTTACAGTTTGAGGAGTACATCAACTATAAAGGACCCATTTCTGTGCAACTGAACTTTTCTGGAACATAACAGACCTTCGTCCTCCTTGTATCGCCCCTTCCACACCTACACTCTTCCCTGGAGGTTGCTTGAGGTCTTCCATGAACACGACGGCGAGCATCATTACTACAGAGACAGAATCGTGATTCGCCTGACCACATGACACGTTTCCACTCTTCTGCAGTCCAATGTGCGTGTGGTGTAGCCCAGTTTAAGCGAGTGATCTTGCGGGCAGGAGATAACATAAGCCGTTTACGAGCTACTCTGTTCCATATATCTATTGCATGGAGTTCTCTAAGAAAAGTTCATTCAAAAAAAGACGAGAAGGGCCATCGCAGTAGTTCCATCTTTGATACAAAGCGATTCTGGTCAGCAGTTTGGGATACATGGCAGCAGTCTCCATCGGTTAAAATTTTCTTCCGGGCACAATTTTGCATTGAATTGAATTACGTATCGGATTGTTTTCAGTATTGATAGCCCCCCATGACCGTGCGGCATGAAACTCCGGCGAATTTAACTGCTCCCTTCACTTGGTGCCCCTTAGCCAGACCAAATGCAATAAGTCCTTTTTGATATTCCAACACGTCTTGCTTTCATCCCATCGTTGCGAAGCAACTAAGAAACAAGTCTGTACCTTACCAGCTTTGAATGAAGACTGATGCCTGCTCAGTACTTGCATGTAGCCTAAACTTCGGTCACTACTTTGAAAACCGATTAATGAATGATGTAAATAACTGAAGGTCGAAAAGCCACAGGTGAATAATTTATTGTCTAGGGAGCTCACGACCACATGCTTGAATCCAACGAAACCAAAATTAGTTACGACTTTTTCTCGGTTACTCTCGCATCAACACCGCCTCTGAGCTGCCGTCGCTCAGATTAGACAGAAAGCTCTGCTTGGGACGGCGAGAGAGGCGTCGGAGATTCTAGCAAAGACACTTGCTCCTCAAGTTTTATAGCACTGAATTGTCAGAAGCTCCCCTACTGATTGTGACCATAAATCTGGAAGGTCTTAGAAATTTCATGGCAGACCTGCTTTCGTGCCACCTAAATAATTAATTCTACTGGTTCAGAGGTACTTCAGCAAAGCCATCTGTTCCAGAGCTTATCAAGGTGAGTTGTTGCTTAGACTCTGCGTTTCGCCAGCTAAAATTGGTAGGATAGCAGATGAATAATGTCCCTACGTTACGGCATAGACACAACTAAAGTATTTCCAACTCAGAAATAACTTACGTAGCTTTCGTGGAATGATGCAAGTTCCATACATCTCTGCATAATTACAGTATAAAGTATTAACCTAAAAGCTAAACGCAAGAAACCAGCAGTACTCGAAAACATATTCAGAATATATGCAGTACTGAAATAGCATGCAAGTATATCTTAAGAATTATAAAAGATACGTCAAAAATTCAAACGAAGAACTCCAGGCGATAAAAATTTAGGAAAAATTTATCTGTGAGTCGCTCGATGAAGCAATATCTGCAATAGCGCCCGTCCCTTCCATCTCATGTCGGGATCAGGGTCCCAGATTATCACGGGCCGACGAATGAGGGAAGCGATTGGCATCATGATAAGCCTATGAGCCTTGGTGAGATCATGACTTCAGGACAGGATTTACTTTATTAAGAGGCAGACTGGGAGGAGTGACGACCCGGGATCAGAAATTTATCAGGTGTGCTTGATTGTAGTTCTTTACGTCCGTGAGTGGTCTTGAAACGGAGTGTCAGACGATGAATAGAGTTTCAGCGCCGCTAATTTCTGTGCAGTGTTATTCGCGCTGCGCCGTTTGTCAGCTTTTAGTCCAGAGTGTAGTGGCAGAACGCTCTGCAGTGCTGTCGTGTTTGATACTACACCGTGTCGTACTCTGCTGTACTACGCTCTTCAATACTCTGCAGTACCTGTAGTACTCTGCTACACTGAGCAGAGGTACTGTGTTTTCAACGTACAGTTTCGAGACCGAAATACGAAACCCTGGACTCTAGTACGTACAACTCATGGCTCACCATTATGCCACTTGAGTATTTCTTAAATAATATGTTATTTTAAATTATAAATCTCTCTTATGACTGTAATTCCCTGTGCCCTTTCTTTCTACATTACATCATTAGTCATTTGCCAACAAATATTTTCATTTCAATATTGTACCACTAAGTAAGATGGTGCTATTGCATCACCGCGTAAAGATAGCGCTAGTCTGATTTAATGTTCGCTTCATAGTTTCCACTCTTTACATGAAGTCCAACTCGCTTAAGACAGAAATGAATTTTGTATTTCAATTTAGAGAAGTTCTGTATAATTATTATGAGTCATTCCTGCTTCAACAATAACCACTGTCTCAAAAACACATCGTTCATATTTATACTCATTCATCTGCAGCGATGACCCCCAGGACTGTGTGGCATTATGCACGGGATAGAAATAAATAAATCTGAGAGGTGTCCAGCAGTTTCAATTGCAGACTTTGAATCGGAATGCAAATAAGTTTCGCCCAACAGATGGGTTGACAACGCAGAATGGTCATTCCTGTCGAGTTCTGCGAAACAATCACTTAGAAAATAGAATTTACAGATACTCTTGAGAATGAGCGGCTTATAGTTTTAAGATGAATATCATTTAGCGTGAGTCACGTTTCGAATATTGACGTGAGTCAATATTCTACGAAGTAAATTTTACCCGTGAATGTTACTTTCAATTGCTAATAGATAGAATAATTCCAGAACTAGTAACAAGCTACGGTAATCAGTTAAACTAAATTTGATGGGTGCGTGATGATTCAAACGCTGACACATCCTTACCACAAACTTTAGACAAGTCAAAACACCGCATTACTGCTAAATTTGACCTGCTAAAAACACTCCTCGTACGATAGGACGGGTGATAAGGAAGATGAGAGACGAACATCAGAAATATCTCGACGCGGATGGCCGGCAGGTCAAATAATATCTTATAGTCCATTCTGTTTTTATTTAAAAATTTGCTTCTTGAACTTTGACCTTATTGTCCATTTTGTTTTTATTAAAACGTTTATTTCTTGAAATTTGAAGTTTTTAGAAACCCTTTTGCAGTCGAGAACAAATTTCTGCATCAAACTAGAAAAAGAACATTAGAATCGGTACATAAGTTAGCATATTATATACTTTAAAAAGAAGGTTCAGTTTTTTGTGAGACATCTTGTATAGTGGGATGATACTTCAAGTACTATAAACATTTCACACTACATGCCAATATTATAAAACTGCCACTAACAAAAAAAAAAACATTTTGCGCGGTGGTAGCGGCAGGCGTCGTTAAAAAGAATTTCAGAGGAATTTTTTTAAAGCAGCGCCACAAGAGTCGAGCGGAATGAACTGATGATTCTGAAGCCTGAGCTTGGCCGCTGAGCGGCTCCTGCTGGACATTGACCCAAGCCAAGAACCTGAGCGGTCCTGATAGTGGGTGTGACAAGTGGTCGCAATTCTCTGGACGGAGAATTTTTTTATTACCCATGAAAATTTTAGGGGAATGTGTACTGTCTGAAAGGAACACCTGCGCAACATGACAATATGCAAGAATCTAGGAAGAATGAAGTAAATATGAAGTGAAAAAATAAGATTTTAGTCTCATATCGAACAGGATTGTCGAAGACCAATGCTGTTGAAAAGCTGAATGTGACACGATACGCTGCTTACGACATTGTAACAGCGTACTTTATACTGTCAATATACTTAATACTGTCAATACAATTATTGTCAATATGCTTAATACTGACAATAATACTTAAGAGAGTAAATATACTTAATACTGTTAATATAGTTAATACTAACGAAGATCAGCCCAGACGTGGTCTCCTGCGCTCGGCTCGACTCCTCGAAGTCATGAGAAATCCAAACCGATCCATGAGGAAAATGGTCAAATGGATGAATATCTCCGAAAAACCAATGAAGACCCTAGTCAAAACTGATTTCAAATTTCCTACCTTCAAGCTGAAGAAACGTCAGGAACTTTCTGACATGCGGAAACAAATTGGGCCGACTGATCTCAGTTTCTTCGAACTTTCAAAAATGTCATTCGAGGTAGGGAAATATTTTATTTATGAATTCAATAATTTTGCTCGAATTTATAAATAGGATCTCGTATCGATATCGTTCAACACCATCACAGACTTGTAAAAGAATGTAGTCCTATTGCTCGCTGCAAGCAAGGGAGTTACGGAAGACTCTGTCAAGGTTATTCCAACCTGATACTTACCTGATACTTAGCAGCGCTCATCCTCTTGCTTGCCCGCTATGCTGACGAGGCGTTCTTTTCAAAGCAAGAGGTAGAATAATTCCAGAACTAGTAACAAGCTACGGTAATCAGTTCAACTAAATTTGATGGGTGCGGGATGATTCAAACGCTGAGACATCCCTACCACAAACTTTAGACAAGTCAAAACACCGCATTACTGCTAAACACCTGTATCAGGAATGGGACTCCTCGACGAGATCATTCGACTTCAGGGAGTCTTCATCTCACGGACCACGTGAGATAATGTGAGCAAATTGATTATCGAAATTAGCTCCCCAAAATGTTACGCGGGAGCGCTCATGGCCGGCCAGCCTCTGATGCGGCACACCACTAGCACGTTGTCGATGTGTAACAGCTTAATGCCTTGCCTAATCTTTTTACGAAATAATTTCTCTTTCAATATCTCAATGTGTCTATGTTTTATATTTTTACCTCTATTGTGTTCACTCTGATTGTCATCCTCAAGCGCGACTAGACTCATAGTTTCAATAACGCTATTTCCATAAGAATTACATCACCACGAGCTCAGTAAAGTTAGGATGTCATTCAGTAAAAGTTGAGAAACTCCACCGTACGCTACAGCCTGAGTTCATGTTTAGCCCAACATTAATGAACTCACCACAGCCATCGCGTCCATGAAAATTAGAACCGAGACTCGAGACAATATAAAAAATATATATTCTAGAACCCAATTTGCCTTGACCTCGCCAGTACTCGTACCAACATCAACCGTTTAGATCAATCGAATAATTTTCGAGATAATTAAATGCGATATTTCCTTTTACTCATGAATAATTAATTTAATCAAGTGAGTGTTTATTACATTGTGTCAAAAAAAATTCTTTTGAAACAGGTGGTACCACTGTACCTTGTTTAATATAATTTGAATTAAAATGAATGCGTTGACACCAAGATGACAGGCACACCAACTGATCATGGAACAATGGCCGCGCAATGCAGAAACAACCAACGATAATCTAACCCCTAGCTAATGGAAAAATATCAGCAAGACAACAGCGAAGCAATATCCCCGCTCACCTGCAAATACTATCAAGAAATAATAGCAAAATATCAATAAGATAACAACAAAGCAATGCCCCTGCTTACCTGCAAAATACCATCAAGAAATAATAGTAAAATATCAACAAGAAAACAAGAAAACAATATCCCTGCTTACCTGCATAATACCAACAAGAAATAATAGCAAAATATCAACAAGGTAACAACGAAACAATATCCTTGCTTACCTGCATAATACCAACAAGAAATAATAGCAAAATATCAACAAGATAACAACGAAGCAAATCACTACTCACCTGAGCGTCGAACACAGGTCCTTCACAAATAGATTGTTTCCCCCATGACGGAGCTGAGAAATGCTCAACAACATGAGTCCAATTGGCCGAGAACGTTAAGTTCTTTGAGGCACTAGAGGCACCGCTCCTCCTGAACGGTGCTCCGCTGCTCACGGCGAGCTGCGCTGGTTAACTTCTCTGTCCATTCTCTCAAGTTGAACATGTGGCACATTTATCGGGTTTCGTCTTTTCTCTCTCAAGCTGAACATGTGGCACATTTATCGGGTTTCGTCTTTTCTCTCAAGCTGAACATGTGGCACATTTATTGGGTTTCGTCTTTCCTCTCAAGCTGAACATGTGGCACATTTATCGGGTTTCGTCTTTCTCTCAAGCTGAACATGTGGCACATTTATCGGGTTTCGTATTTTCGTCTTTGTAATGTTCGTGTGGGAACTTGGTGAGTTGATGGTAAATTGCAGAGCATTGGAGGCAGGTTTATCGTTTTTTGTACCCGCTGACATTGATATTGTCCAAATTGAAGCTTGACTTATCAAATTCGGAATATCCTTTTCTGAAATATTATTTGGGGCATCAAACTCTTTCGATATTGAAAATGAATACGAAAATAAAATCCTGCAGGTTCGTCGAGTCCGGTCCGACAAACATGTTCTCAGCAATTTTTTACTGCAATTGAAAGTGTTTTACGGCAATAGATTGGACGCATCCACTCGCATCAAAGAGCAGGGCTTTACAAACAGGGAGGAAAAAACTCCAGCGCTATCTTCTTTGTTTCGCAACTTCTTGTTGTTCATGGAGAGATTGTTCAAGCAGCGAGCGAGTCTTTTACATATGTTCAAGTCGAGGGTGGAAGTCGTTTTGCTTTCTGTCTGAGCATGCCTTAAATTTAATCAGGCTGTTATCCTTTTCTTTATCATAAGAATCACTAAGCCGTCATCCTGTGCATTAGGTGCGATGGAGCAAAGAGCGAGGTACCGCAGTCGTGCTGACCCGCGCAGGGCAGTGAAATGAGATGAATTGACATCGATAATAAGATGAAAGAGAGTGAAGAAAAATGTCATTCATTTACTAAAACATGAGGAGTGCGGCTTAAATTAAGAAGAAGCTTGTGTATCAATAATGACACAAATCAATGTAAATTCATAAGCCTATGCTAGAAATGAGTAACTTGAACAGACTAACGAGGTAGGCTGGGCAGTCAGGAGGCGTGCCCTCTTGCTCTCATCGGACAGCTCAGGTGCGAATGGCACCGAACATTCCCTTTCGCGAGCCACCGTCACACGACAACCAATCTACAGCGCTGCGTTATCAAATTCGCCGGGAAATTTGGCCGAATTACAAAGTGAGCTGTCACGAGCCGAGATCGATTCTGGAAGCGGCCCATCCTGATTGAGATTTACGAACATCGTCGACAGCAATTTTCCGTTTTTTTGACACTTCCATAGATAATGTTCTAGTTTTAAAGTTTTTTGAAAAAATAACCCACCAACTGAGGATAGTGATATTTTTCTCGTACTAGAAATATATTTCTACCATATTTTTCCGTTCTCTCAGCTATTTCAACGGCAGAAGCCCCGAGATGTATTGTGTCTCTTAGCAAATTAAATTCGACAAGAAAATTCAAACGCCGTACGCTTAACCGGGTGAAAAATATCAAATCTACATCAATTTTTACCCTTAATCGTCTAGAAGAAAAGTCTCTCATCGTCTTACTGAACATCAGTGGCCACGTTTGTGCATCGTCCTTATAAGGTGCGTGAGTCGCCCAAATGAACCGATGCTCCTGGTTGACAGGGGCTGGTCTGCACAATATTAGGGACAGCTGAGAGGTAAGAGGGTGTACAAAGTTACGACGAAAGGTTTCTCTGATTCTCGAATGACGGTAGTTTTGCCTCCACGTATTCGAGTCTTAGCGAGATGCACATTTAAGACTCCGAGAATTTGAATGCTTTTTTTTATCATCAGCATAGTCCCTCATGCTTAAAAGTATTCCTTAAGACGAATACCCTAAGGCGTCTGTGTTTTTTTAATCTCTTTTTCTTGAAGTGAAAACAGTCTCGAGGTACAAGAGTTGAAATGTTTTCGAGCGGACTTGATGTTAAATGGAATTATAGTGTGAGATGAGAACGGTGTTTTAAGATTAAAATATCTTGTAATTTTCCTAGGGCATTGACGGGTTAGTCAAAGTCTAGGTACAAAAAGGTGCACGAGAGAAGATAAGGCGTTGTCTGAAGAAGAGATCACAGCGTGAGTGAAGGGGAGCTTTAGTAAAAAAGGTGGAGTAACGCCTGATATACTCGGTGAAATGTTAAGCCAAGCGAGTGTTTTTTCATTGAACTCCGTCATGGAATTGAAATCTACGATTTGATTGAGAGAGTGTTGTTTTTGCTGTATTTTAAAGCAAAAGTTAAAGGTGACGGTGTCAAGGTTGTAATTGCGTGCAAGCGTTCGATTCACCAAAAACTAAAAAAGGTAAGCGACGCATGAAGTGTACCAGAAAACGTGCATTTGTTTTGTTGAAAGCTGTGCAATGTTTGCCCTGAGATTTCGTGAGGAGTTGAGCCAGCGAGAGAATACGAATGATGCTTAAATTAGGAATAAATACACACAATATCGAGCCTTCAAAAAATGATTCATGAGTAATTGTGGGGTCAGTATGATGACCTTGATTCAGAAAAATAAAGAGACAACTCTGTTGCTTGAGATAAAGTGTACAACTGAACAGTTTTAGCTCCGGGCTTTATGAGTTTGATGATTCACTAGAGTTTCAAGGTACGCGGGTACACCTCAGTTACACCCTAGATCGGTATCGCTGTATTAATGTGTATATTGTATTAGACTATGAAAAAGTTCAAACATAACACACAACATGCAAAGGATTGAATACATTGACTAATATCTGACGCAAGACATTGTTTCTAGTTTCTTTTTGGAGTCTGACCCGAAATAGCGTTATTAATTTAAATGTCCAGGGACATTCACAGCCTTTGTTTCCAGTCGAATTCATTAAAAGCATAACTAAATCATGATTCATTTTGAACAGTCGGGATCACGTAGAGTTTAATTTGTACACATTTCTTTTTTTTTTGTAGCTCTGCTTGCTTTGCTACTAATGCTCGTAATCGTCACGCGTACTTTCGTACGCGTGACTGCATTCGCTGTTCCGTCCTATTATTAACTAGATAATTTTTTAAACAAACTAACGATCAATTTGAAGCGATATTTCGAAAATCATATCTATGAATGCACTTGTCATTTATTCTACGATATCTTGAACATGCCCAGCGAGATTTATTTGTGTAACTTGGGGGGTTTAACACATTATTTAGCAGCGTAGTAGCGCCCATTCCTTGAAGCGCCGAGCGTACAGTTCCCCATTAACCTTTCGCCGTGCAAATACCCGGAAATTATTGCCTCTATTTGGGGAAACGCGCCATAAAACTGGGCTGCTCTACTACGCCAAAGGGCGGAAGGCACTTGGTCTGTAATTGCAGGAGGACAACACTCCCGCGCCTCCCTCGAGCCTGAGGAAATCTAGAGGCCCAGGCGCTCGTCTGACGCCAAGAAATACTTCGCTTGTGCTTCATTGATTTTATTCATCTTGCGCGACCCCCTGCACTTCTTTTCTGAATCAAAACCAAACCCTAAAACGCATAATAGCAATTAAATATTCAAAATTGTATTCGTTTGCGCTTCATTTATTTTGTTCATCTTGCGCGACCCCCTGCACTTCTCTTTTGAATCAAAAACCAAACCCTAAAACACATAACAGCAATTTAATATTCAAAAGGGTCACCAGGTGTTACGGCAGTCGAAGAGGGCATTTGGATTGAAAAAAAATACCACTCACTTTGCGTCTCCAAACGGGTCGGAAAACTATTGTAAAATAGCCATAATTATTGTAAAAGTATCGAATAAGTGAGTAATAATTAGCATGTGAGTATCTCTAACAAAGAACAGTGATATTTGAACTTAAAATTTATCGTGCGTTCAAAACTAGAAAAAGCGAGAAAAAGCCTAGATTTGGCTCGAGGTGAATTTATGGATACGGTTATCCCATTCAGTACAAAAGCATAAAATATGCGTGCAAGTAATTTTTGATTTAAAAGTCTACCAGCGACGCATCCAAATGTTGCAGAATCAATTTCTGCCTAGTATTTGTGGCTCAGAAAATACTTTTTTAGCAGCGGAAGCATTTCTTTTTTCTTTTCATTTCACGAGGGCATGTCACGGACAAGTGCCAATATCCGTTGAAAATTGAAACAATTATTTTCTGCATTGATGAAACAATCTAACGAGAATTTTTCAATTCTGAAGCAATGATTCTATTTTGTTGTTGTTAACGTCTACATGTGCTCCAAAAAGTGCTTTTATGTTGAATGACGACCCTCCAGCCACAACGCAAAGGCTTCAAAAATACAATCCTTGCTAATTGGAACTTTTCCTACCTCCATTACTTCTTGCTATTCCACTCACCTGAGATTTATGAGCATTCATTCAACACACATATGTGTATGTAAATGAAATTTAAATACATGCAGGTATCAACAAATCACTGAAAAAATAACCTACCAAACCAATAATATCATAAGCTTTTTTCAACAAAAATGCCGACAAGAAATGAAGAGACTCTCTCCAGTAATCACTTTATTAATCAAAAATCAGTGCATTGATTGACGGAATTAAAGTATTCAGACAACGGATGGTTAACGTATAGGCGTTCTGCCAGTTATGATAAACCAAGATAGAAGGATGAAAAAATGAGCATGGTTCATTTATTTAGATATCTTCTGATTCATTTATTCATTTGTTTAATTTGTTTTGGCCTTGGCCTGTCTGGAGTAAAAGATAATGCTTATCATCTCCTCAAGTCTGAGCACCAGTGCATGGAGCAGTGGCTCTTTCAGGTACAATGCAGATGTATTGCCCCCTGATTTTTCATTTAGGGGTGCCCTATAAATTATCTTAAAAATTTCAAAATTCATTACAAATGAAATTGATAGGGCATTTTATTCAAATTTATTTAGGCTCTCTCAGGGACTATGCAGGTGGCCGCTTCTCCAGGTCATGCGTGAGGTTTTCAAAAGGTAAATTGCACAAAATCCTTTGCTCACTATAATTTATGATGAAGCTATGAAAGAAACTAAATTTTTAAATATTATACAACCAGTGCATAGCCGCAGCACAAACGCTTCTGCATTGATGAGTACCACTTGCATAGCGGAGAGAAACGCTATTGAACTGGCTTGAATGGAGCTGCTAATTGAGCAGACTCGATCAGCGCAGCCTTTTACTATCTTATTCATTAGTTAATTTCCACATCAAGTTTCTCTGGAAAAATGTCATCCTCTAGTAAGAAAGCAGTCCTGGAAAAATGGAATTCGCTGATTCCAATTACTCTAAACAGCTACTTCGATGTTTACAGTAACACACAGTGTCAGACTGTGTTACTTAGAACATGCCTATTAACGTTGAAAGCCACTTTGATCAAAATTTTCACTAGAAATAAGCACGACTTCTATTCACAATATATCTACATCTTTCTCCCGTGATGAAACCAGAAAGACTAGTCACGTCTAGTAACATGTGCATCAAATTCCCGTTAAAGACGAGCAACTTATGAAAATCTGAATAGTGAGTGCGAACACGACCCTCTGGAGACTTGTTCTCGAAAGTCATGAAATTAAACTTGAAAGCGGTGCACGCTTTAATTTCGCGTTGTTCGAGTTTGTAAAATGATATGAGGCTGGCTGGGGCCCAGGGAGCACTGGGCCGGGCCTGTAATATTTAATAGTTGAGTTTCATGGCACTAGACGCTCCTTGTTCCAAGGCCTCATGAATATATAATTACCTCTGAACCTTGGTGAGCAACGCTGTAGTATGTAATTACCTCTGAATCTTGGTGAGCAACGCTGCAATGTATCATTAATTACCTCTGAGCATTGGTGAACGACGTTGTAATGTATAATTACCTCTGAATCTTGGTGAGCAACGCTGTAATGTATCATTTATTACTTCTGAACATCGGTGAGTGAAGCTGTGATGTATAATTACCTCTGATGTATCATTACCTCTGATTCGTAATGCTTGTTTGTTTGCAATATTGCACACTTTTCAGCAATATCACATGGAAAAAATCAAAGCTCACCTCACATGCAGTAATCAAATAAAAGTTTTCCTATTGCATCAGTGTTAGCGTTCAATAGGACAGAAGTGAACGAATTTTTTTCTTTGGCTTTGGCCATTTGCTAGGAAATGAAGGAGAATCAGCAAAGGTTCGAAAGAGACTTTAAAGTTCAGGGTGTCTATAAAGTCTCTTTACAATTTCAAAAGTTTATTACAAATGAATTGATAGGGTATTTTATTCAAATCTATTCTCTTCTATTCAGC
>VOMN01097501.1:0-10428 GCA_014899125.1 Orchestia grillus | reverse complement strand
GGAGGGGTGGATGGAAGGATGGATGGATGGAGGGGAGGATGGATGGATGGATGGATTGATGGATGGATGGGTGGATGGATGGATGAATGGGTGGATGGATGGATGGGTGGATGGATGAATGAATAAATGCATCGAGTGTGACTTTTTATGAATGGTAGACGGCAATGAGTTTTGTGCTTTTGTACCATTGTAATGAAAGCTAAATTGGGATCTGGTTTTGGAGTAGTATAAAAGTATAAATTTACTTCGGATTCTAGTCATATATTCATGATGGCTAGTTTGAGCAGATACTAATTACTTCAAGTGTTGAGCACACATGTGAAAGTTTTAGTTAAAGTTTTACACAGAAAGTACAGAGTGGATATTGGCAAAGATCAGGAAACTTTAGTATTTTCAAGTATTTATATGAGTCGTTTGTCCGAGCATTGGATTCCAGCAATATATTCCAAGTTTCTTGTCCCCCTGATGGCCCTTTATTGTAGAGTTAGAAGCAAGTTTGTTTCACTTTTTATTACTTCCATGCCATGCTTCAATGTCATATTGAAGACATGGATGAATTAATGTTCTGTGCAATATTTTTAAAAGTTCTTTTTAACTTTTAAATTTAATTATTTAATTTTTTTTAATCTTAACTATGAGGTGAGCTGTAGAGCATCGGCGTGTGTGTGTGTGTGCGCGAGTGTGTGAAGTTTGTATAAGAAGTAATGGGATGCGTAAGTATCTCCTTGAGTTATAGTTCGAAAGTGAACCATGCTCCAAGCAACGTAAATTTTTTTTTAATCGTGAAGAGCCAACTCAGCCTCAGGGCACCAGCTGCCGCCTGTGGACTGCCAAGTCTGCAGCCTGTGGACTGCCAAGTCTGCAGTCTGTGAACCACTAAGTCTGCAGCCTGTGGACTACCAAGTCTGCAGCCTGTGGACTGCCAAGTCTGCCGCCTGTGAAAAATGCCAAGTCTGCAGCCTGTGGACTGCCAAGTCTGCAGTTTGTGAACCACCAAATCTGCACTCTGTGGACTACCAAGTCTGTAGCCTGTGGACTGCCACATCTGCAGTCTGTGAACCACCAAGTCTGCAGTCTGTGGACTGTCAAGTCTTTAAATTGCGACATCTTGGACACGTGCAGCCTGGGTGGGCTGACAGTGTTACTATGATACTACCTTGTAACATCAGCGAAGAGCTCTTAGTATTACTAGCACTTGAAAATTACACAATCAAAGAACCGGGAGTAATCATGCCACTGAAGAAAAATATCATCAAAAAACAGATAATACTAATATCATTTATGTTAAGTGAGCTCCATTACTTCTATTACAATTACTACTACTACTCCTGCCAATATTCCAATTACTAGCACTACTATTACTCTACCATATTACTATTACCCGTTGCAACTCCACAAAGAAGAAACAAAAGGTGAACGGAAGAGCAACAGTCACAATCAAGAGTTCTAAATTGTCACGCACAGGCATCAGAACGCTTGTTTGCCCGTAAGAAAGCAGTCGTCTTGCGAGTGCTGTATTTTTTGTGCCTTTACTCACGTGATCAGCAATAACCTTTTATTTGAGATTTTATGTTACCACTCTTTTATTTGAGATTGAGTCTGATTTTGGAGAAAGCACTACCATAGGCGAAGATAATCAGGGACATAGATAGATTTTGATGTAACTTGAGAAAAGTATGCATGCACGTGCAGGGTGTTTGAAAACTATGATTCAGTCCTATCTGATTGTTGGCTAAAACAACACAAAGTCATTTATGATTCAAAACTTTCCATTGGAACAATTTTTACATATTCCAGTTTCTATTTAAGAGGTAAAATTTAATACCAAAAATATAATTCAAGTACAAATTTCCTTTCAATCTTTAAAAAAGCATCCGTCTTTCCTGCCCCACCACCACGCACCGCTGGAGGTACAATCACAGTCACCACGAAGCAACACGAAGCCTAGACGCAGGCACTTCTTTTAATTTTTAATTTTAGGCACTTCTTGGTCCAGAGCTGCCCTGAAATGCGAGCTGGTGCCGCACGACGCCGTAGCCACCACGTTGCATCAGCCGTACGTACGTCTCACTTTACGATTTCAAAATAGTGAATTAACGTTCCAAAACGAAGCTTCGTGTGTCGTAACCCCGGCTCTACGAAGCCTCGAGATCTGCACAAAAGTTTTTCGAAAGGTCGACTTCGCGGCATTCAAAATCTTGGGGAAAACTTGGAGGGAAACCGTGATTGTTCAGGGTACATCTCGGGGTCGCTGCACGAGCTGTAGCACTTTATAGTTCGGGTCCTATAGGCGAATGAAATTGGTTTTAGTGTCACAAATGGAGCCATAGTTTTTTGTCGTGCAGAAAATGAGTAAAATACTTTAGTGTTGTGGCTGGCTGCACATTTTTCCTAAATCAGTGCACATGTCATGCACATAGAACAGAAAGAGACACGGCACCCTGCGCGTCTGAGGTAGATTTTTTGCCCAAATGCGGACAAGTAAATGTCTCGAGATGACTTTTACAGTAAGATACAGCGTTATATAACTAATAAATATATACAGCAAATTCTATTATAAACTCGACGTACATAATACTCATTAATTAAAGAAAATAAGTTACCCAATTAATGTGGTAAAAAATAAATGCTCTTGAGATATGCCAAAAGTGATCTTTTGATCGATTTTCTTCCGATTAATCTCTTAACTCCGGACCCTACATGAGACGGATGTGGTGATGGCGTTGACGGTGGAGATGATGGTGTTGCTGGTACTGTTGGTGCTTGTGATGATGATGGTATTGCTGGAGGTGATGAATGTATGTCAAAGGCCTCATACACCTCTTACGTCAAGTCTCTGATCTCTTTTCAGCCCCTCACCCCCCCTCCCCCCCCCAGGGACGCTCGTCTTGTATGACGTAAAATTGCTCTAATGACGATAAAGGCCAAAGATAGAAGAGAGTTTCCTGTATTTCCGAAGAATTTTCCTCTTAGAAGGCAAGGACATTTGTAACTTGTCTCATATTTTGAAATAGTCTGAAGGTTACCTTCAAGTTCAACAATTATTCGGAGAAAAAATAGAAAAAAATAAGTTCGAAGATTTTTGTTTTTGATTAGAGAATTGAAGCAAACTAGGGCTTCTTACTGTAGGTGCTGTGTTAGTAGTAGTAGTGGTAGTAATAGTGGTCGTAGTAGTAGTAGTAGTAGTAGTAGTAGGAGTGGTAGTAGTAATGGTAGTAGCAGCAGTAGTAGACGTAATAATGATATAAATTGCCACGCTTCAGTGACTTGGACTAAGTCTCGTCCAAACAGGACTACTAGGTATGGGCACTGGAGAACGGGGAATGCCTGCGCAAAGTGTGTTCCACAAGACCTGAGGCGCGTGGGAGCCGCAAGCGTCACCGAAAATTACGTTCTTTCCCTCGAGATTTGACGTCATTTTTTACTGCGTCGGGGCGTCAGCTTTCTATAATAAAGCATTCGTTACCAGACAAGCCTTAACGAATACCTGAGCTATAGCTTAACATTTTTCACGGTAACAGTAAAATCTTTCAGATTTGCCTCCTTAGCGATTCAAAAAAGGTAACGAAATCCGCCCCCCCCCCTTCGCAGGGGGACGTGAAATTCCTTTGAGTACCCACCTCATTTTTTTTCTCTCGATTGAAACGTGCGGTCTCCTCACCTCCTCGAGGGAAGCTTCGTGCTCATTTGTGCCTGCGGGGCGCGACTCATGCGTACCTTTTGCAGCACACTTCGTCTACGAGAAGCACGAGCGTGAGAGCCGGAAGACGGCACAGAGAATGAAACAAAAACTGGTGCAGAAATGCTACAGAAATGGAGCAAAAAATGGTGGGGAAAATAGTACAGAAGATGAAAGAAGAACCGGAGCAGAAGATAATACAGAAAATGGAACAAATACTGGTGCAGAAAATAGTGCAGGAAATGGGGAAGTTTCCATATCGCGGACCACAGCCTTCCTGTGCCTCAGCTAGCCGCTGATATGAAAGAGGACATCGACGCTGGCAGGTGCCTAGTCAGCACATTTTCACATTAGTCGTCTTAGTCAGCACATTATCACATCAGTCATCTTAGTCAGCACATTGTCACATTAGCCATCTTAGTCAGTACATTTTCACATGTGGAGCGACTGCAACATTTCTCTCCAAGCGCCGCGTCCGGCAGAAATCATTCGCCTGACGTTCTCCACAATACAAGTTCGTGTTTGGTTCACAAATTGCAACGAATTTCGTCACGTTTTACCCGAACAAAAAAAAAGAGACTAACTGATCAGTCAAGTTTGTATCAAGAGCCCAGCTTTTGAATTGAATACATGTTCTTTCATATTCTCGACCTCTTCCATCGAACGACCACTTGTGAGTTTCAACCGCCCGTAATATGCAACACTATCCACTGAAGGCATAACAGATTTCTTCCATGATGAAGAGCTACTCCATTGCCACACTGACAAATCATCACTTTTTACTACGTCTGCGAATGGAACGCACATCATTCCGCGGGAATTTCCAAACAGTTTTTCAGTGACCAGAACGTCATCGATTAGTTTGAAGTGCCGTGAAGATTCAACGCTCTCCTTTTTCCTGGAAGCAGCAGAGTCCTAGCTTTTCTTGAACTCGCTGTACAAAGAAACAGTGCCTTGCCATCTGTGTCCTTTAACCTATTTTAATGTATCAACATCCCTATCATTGGTCTTTGATAGCCTGAATTACCGAATATAGAGGTAAGTGATCATAGGCACACTTCTGTGGGTCGGTGTTTCTATACGTAGTACGTCTGCGTAGCAATGCTTCGCTGTCGTTCCCTGAACGTTTTAATTAATTTGAGACTCGGCGGTCAGTGAGCATATCACCTAACAAATGCTGCAGTGTGTGTATAGTACGACCATGTAGGGCTGCAGTAACCTGAAAACTGTATGTATAGGTACTACGTTTGGAAAATTAATTTTTAATAAGGTTTATTTTTAAATATATAAATGCACGCTTCAGAATTTGCCAATTTATAAAGGAAACCTAACAGTTCGTTTGCGTCGTAAAATGTTATCCTCCACGTACTTTGTTTCTGCGAGCTGTGGTGCACATCTGGTCACGATATAGATATCAGATAATAAGAAACGTGCGAAAGTGAAGTGATTTTTGTTTTTCTGTGGCAAGCTCGTACGTTTTAACTAATTTCTTCTTGAAGCGTCAGCACTGACAGGCTTTAACTTATGTAGATAACGCGTGATTCATGATGTGTTAATAACGTGAGATCTTTCAGATCATTGGCGGTACGGAAAGTCTGATAAGTTACGTCTCACGTGAGCGAAGGCTACCATGCCACCGGTGGAGGGTGTGATTTGAGCCTAATATATCTTCTGTTCCCAGTAAGATTTTCAAGGAATGAGTTCACAAAATCCTAGAAATTACTATCAACGCTCAACTGCAGGCCATTTGGTCTACAATGAGCGAGCAGCCTCCCTTACTTTCATTCATCAGGATCGAAAATGCGAGCCCCTTAGCTTGGGCTCATTTGCTAAAATTATACCCTGCGAGCCCCTTGTCTTGGGTTCATTTGCTAAAATTATACCCTGCGAGCCCCTTGTCTTGGGTTCATTTGCTAAAATTATACCCTGTGAGCCTCTTGTCTTGGGCTAATTTGCTAAAATTATACCCTGTGAGCCCCTTGTCTTGGGCTCATTTGCTAAAATTCCGTTCTGGGTGGAGAGCAGAAGTATTACCCATGAGAGTTGGGTAACAAATTGGTTAAGGTCGATCTCGCGCTACTACAAAATGATACCTAGGGAGCGACTAGACTGATAATCCTCTCATTCTATGACTAACGCACGCTCCTTATTCAATGCGATTGCCTTCTTCGAGAGGCTGTAATTTCTCCGTGAGAGATTTTAATGTTATTTTCTTTTGGATTTTATAGCGAGATCTGATTTTCATTTCTTATTTACACAAGCTCCACCGCGCTCAAAAATGATTATTATTTCTTTCTAAAATTGAATTACACTTTCTTCCACTTGTAATCAATGAATTGTCTTCTTTTTCACTGTATATTTTTATGGTACTAGTCTATTTGCTAGCATTTTCAAGATCTTTTGATTCTACTAGTCTGTGTGTTATTATTTCCTAGATCTTTTGATGGTACTGGTCTGTGTATTATTATTTCCTAGATCTCTTGATGGTGATATTGCATATGATATTTCTATGATCGCTTATACGGTGCTCCCATTTCTCTGCAACTTCCAGCTTCAATTCTACGGTGAGTTAAGACAAGCCATCACGATCACATCTCAATAAGCAGTCCTCTCAGGAAGTTCCGAGTTCTCGTTCAGTGCTTCTCGACTGGAACGCGTGTCCTCAGGCAAAGGAATGCATCCCGTTTGTCTTTCGCTTTCATTCCCTCAAGAAAAAGAATGATTTTTTTGCTCCCTTTCTCCGGAAAGCCATTTCTCCTCATGAAACAGAAACTGGAACAATTAAAAAGAGGAAATATCTTCCGGCACGCCTTTCACTCTCTTCCAGCGGAGATAGTGCGAGGCCATCTACCGTTCCCTCGTTCCGTTTTCTATTAACAATGAAAAAATAATTTTTTATCTGCAGAACTAATTTTTTCGGAGTTCATAACCCGAGAAGTTTAGTTCGCGGTTCCACGGAAGTTTTCCGCCCCTTGAACAGCGCAAATATGATGGAAATAAAAATGAAAGTCGAGTGCTCAACAAGCGATGATGTGCGGTGGCTGCTGATGAAATATTTTGAAACTGAACAGAGCTCGCCAGTTGTACATCAAAGACTTCCTTTTGAGCCTTCAGTTCCTTCTCTTAGTTTTGTAAGAGCGCACACCAGCTTTTTGTCTTTGTTTACACATTTTTCTCGGTTCAGGTGGTAAGTCTCAATCTGTAACCTCAACCTTCACATCTTAACCAAATTTTGCATACACCAACTCCTTTCAGTTCGCACGAATACCGTAGCATCGTTTAGATTGTATTAAAGTATCTTTCAGGGCAAGTTTAAAATCTTTCAGTCATACGTAGCTGAAAACAGAATTGCATAGTCCAGCGAACAGACGTTCAAACTTCCATTCATTAAACAAGATTAAAAATCCGTCAACTTCACAAATAAAACCAGCTACGACGTGAACACGTGGCTAGCTCTCCGCTCATGGAAAGATTAACATATTTTTGCTAAACGGTGATAAATAATAGTGAAATTCAGCTTAAATTCCAACCACAAATAATAAATTCTACCCCAATAATAATAAATAAAGCTATGCAGATTGACCAGCGAAATGTGCTACTTGGACGCTGGTGTGGCATTAATCATCGAACAGATGTCATGTTCTGTTGAGGTAAGCTGAGGTAAAAAGTTGGAACGAAAGCGTTGTAAAAATTTGTCCATATCTTTACTGGACTTCGAAGAGACAGTATGTAGCTGAATATCCATAAATATGAACGGGAATTATCAATCATTTAGTTGAACTTGGTAATTTAGCCCATTTTAATGCAGCTGAGCTATAAAAGTGCTGAATATGTTGAAGTGGACTGAATATGTTGAAAAACTGGGAATATCCATTTTATACTCATTGGTTTGGATATGTTGAAACATTGGAGAATTTTCATTTCAAAGTCCGCATAATGGATACGTTGAAATACTGGGGGACATCCAATTCTTAATCATTGGAATAAACTTGTTGAAATACTGGTGATATCGAATTATAAATCAGAGGATTGGATATGTTGAAATATTGAGGAAATTCAGTCTACCCTCAGTGGTCTGGATGTGCTAAGATGTTCGGGCACACGTAGTGAACCATTATCAGTGAACTGGATACATTTAAATGAACGTGAGTTGAAGTAAATGAGCCAAGTATCTTTTTAGTGCGTATAAAAGGGGAAGATTTAATGCCTCACAGCTCCACTGACGGCTGGGCAGCAGCTCATGTGACGTGTAACAGCATGTTAGCAACGGTAAATAGTGTGTGAAACATATATTCTATAACAGGTTCACACGTTCTAGGATGCAGAAAAAACATTTAATCGTACTTGTACATTTTATTTGACAAGTGCAATAACAAGTAGCGACACGTATACATTACATAACAAATGTTTTATATTAGGTCGAGCTCGAGCAGTGTATCCAAGCTGCCAAAGTGTATTCATACCATGTTTTGACCTTAATATTAATGTTAATGTTAATTTTAACCAATTCATTCAGTTCCTGTAAGTGACATACCTGAGTGTAACCTAAAGCCATTTTTCATCATTAATCATTGATATGCTGTAAACTGAATGCCTTAATTTCTGTATAGGTTGCCCTAGAAGCCTTGTAGCTTATTCGGGCCCACATGTGGTATATATCTTGATTCCGGTTCTTCGTCATTTCTCATTTGATTCTAAACCTGTATCTGATGTAAATTACTTGTGGTAAATAAATGTTTACAAATGTTTACAATGTGTATCATAGGCGCTTTCATAATCAATATCTGCAATGTGAACTCCCTAGGGATCACCTGTTGTTGTTGTTTACGCTTCAGCCTAAGGCCTGCATTTTTTGACTCGCATTCATATTTACCCATAAACTTGACTACACACCCCGAGTATATTCATGTTTACACACCCACATCAGACTCGGACAATCAACGCGTGGAAATCTGTCAAAACCTAAAACTTCATCCGTGATCAGCTACAGAAATTTATTTACGACTTTGAATTAAATATGCTTGTAAAAAGCAGTTCTGACGCCTGGGAAAGAAACTCTGCATTTTTTATTCAAAAATTTACAACCCATTTTTTCAACACGTCGGGTTCATCCATATTTTATATCGACGTTGAGAAGCTTTGCAATGCTTTCTTCATCTTTACACCATTGAGGTGTGTTTAAATCTTCAAACTTTTCTCTTTCAAATATAATGACAATGTATTTATCATCCTTTCCTTAGATAATCAGTAAAGAGGCTCTCGCTTGAGACCTTGCCTCAACAAATTTCCACATAATACTTTCCTTGCTTACGTACAATAAGCTTCACACTCTTGCAAGAAAATTGATGTACATTTTCCCCGGACTCAAACAATGAAATAATGAACAATTTTCACCCCTCAAGGTCCTACTTTGGACGCTTGCCGTGACAGTCTGTCACGTACTGGACTTTAGTCTTGTATTCCGTCACGTACGTCGGAACGTACTTGGTTTCGTGCGTCAAGAACGTCGTGAACACCGTGTTAGCGTATTTCGGCGTGTACGCAGTCGTGTACACAGTTGTGTAGCGAATGTCGCTGACGAGTTTTGGTTGATACGCCGTTTCAGTAACGAGTTTCTGGACGTACTCTCGTTTCGTGATGTACTTGGGAGTGAACGCAGTCTTGTACTTCGTGACGTAGTTCGTGATGTGCTTGTACTCAGGCTTGTACACAGTCTTCTGTATGTACTTGGGCAAGTACTCCGTCTTGTACTTAGTGACGTAGTCGGTAGCGTACTCCGTCTTGTACACGGTGACAGGGTGGTACTCCTTCAGTACTTTCGTCTGGTACACGGGGTACTGCAACAAAGATGAAATTCACACATGAGTCCTGTACGCAGGAGTGTTCGAAATTTTCATAAATGGGTTATTGAATGCGATAAATTCTACTCCACATTGGAATATGTGTTATGTGTCGTATGTTATGTAGAGTACAACAGCCTTGGGATGTGTGTGTGGGGGATGTTGTGCAGTGTGGAACAGCCTTGAGATGTGTGTGTGGGGGATGTTGTACAGTGTGGAACAGCCTTGAGATGTGTGTGTGGGGGATGTTGTGCAGTGTGGAACAGCCTTGGGATGTGTGTGTGTGGGATGCTGTGCAGTGTAGAACAGCCTTGGGATGTGTGTGTGGGGGATGTTGTGTTGTGAGGAGAGTGCTGCTAACGCTCAGGTAGACCTGTCAGGCGAGCTCATCCTATTTGCAGGATCTATAATACTAATGGCAGGTCGCCTTAGGTTGACAGACTAGAGATCCTTAAAGATCTGGTGCCAGAATCCCAGCCAAGATATTTGACTAGCGTTACTATTTAAGCCTGTGCAAAACGTGAACTTTCTCAGTCCTACCTGATGAAAATTTGTTTCACTGGTAAACACGCCCTTCCAAAAATGGCAATGATGTTAATTTCTTAAGGTACTCTCTTATTTACGGTAAATCTGACATGAAATATTGTTATTTACAGTATCACTGATTCGGACTGCCTACTCTGACAGCCTCGCTAATAGGTTAGAAATACAGACCCGGGAATTTTCTCCTATCTAAATCCGTAACAAAGAGCGTAACAGAGAGACGGACGGACCGACCAACCAAGTAAGCGAGCAGCATTGGGCTATTATTATATTGTGGAATATGGATGGTAATGCATAATAACTTGAAAACTTGGACAAACATGTAACAACCAGAGGTGGGCAGTAGCGCGCTACATGTAGCGGTAG
>VOMN01097500.1:0-14985 GCA_014899125.1 Orchestia grillus | reverse complement strand
CCAATGCAACTCAAAGTTTCTGAAAAAGTGTTCCCCAGTTTTATTCGTAGTCTTTTTCCTATTCTCTCTTAACTTGCTGTTTCTATGCGCAGGAAAATTGTGTGGGAACACACTTGTGCATTGATTCCACGTTTACTCAAGTCCAAACTAAATGGTCACTTCTTTTCGCTCGCTTAGGATCTCATTTCCTGTGGGTAGGGAGGTACAAACTTGCTGATAATCTAATCTATCAACTTGCAAATGATTTTCCTTTTTGTTTACAACTGCAGGATTGCGTTCTTTTTCAAATATTAGGAAAAACTTTCCATTGCAATGACATTCTTCGTTGCATTGTTTATGAATTTATGAATAAAGTTTGAAACACTTGATAACATTTGGTGTTTACTTAGAAGAATTTGTGTAGTCTTCTCAAGCTTTTCTTCCATTCAACCTTTGATGCCAAAAATAATTTGTAAATTACTATACAGGATAGAGTTGACCACAGCCCTAATTCTACAATCATAGCTTATTTCATAAATCAAGAATTTTGAGCCATTTTGAATTTGTGCACTTTTTTACACCTTTACTTTTTTTTAACAATAAATGGAGTATTTCAGATTAATACCTATTCATATCATTGTACTATTTCATCTACCAGAGCAGGACCTTGCATTAGACAAACGTGCTGCTGTAGACTGACAATGTTTTAAAACTAATCCCTACTTTTGGTAAAGAGCCTCTTCAAGTGGGAAAGGTCCGTTTTTTTGCCCCGCAAATGAAAATAATAATTTTATATAAATTTACTCCTGATCAATACTCATTATGTAGCCAATCGGCCTGTTACCATCCAGTTCTGTTTCTGAACAACTCCCATTACAGGTCTTCACTCGATCAGGTCAATATCCCGCTTATATTGATAAATTATGTCAGGTCAGTGTTTCGTGGAATATAATGTGGGTTCCATACAACAACCAGCGGTAGTTGCTGTAACTGGGAAGAATAGAGACAACTGTAATATGCGAGATATTCATGGGCCATGTAAGTCAAAGCATCTGATGATAGTAAATAACGATCTTGTTCGATTATTGGCGACAATTTGAGTGCATCGAGTGAAGTTAAAGCTCTAATAGTACACAATAACTCCGGGTGTAGCATTCCAATGGCCATGTGGTGTGTGGCAGTCTTTGAAGTATAAATAGGTTTGGCTAAACAGACTCTTCGGGGTTTTGTGATGTATGTTTTTATAGACTAAAGCATCCATAAAGCTTCCGTACGCTTCTACATGACCTATGACATTCTTCTACACTCCGAAGCCCTTTATTAATATTTGAAAATGAAATCTAGGTACTTTTATAAACATCATCATATGAATGAAAAAGAATGAGTTCACACTCACACACTCGACTCGGTGTAAATGAACCCTTGATACAACAGCGATATATATATCACTGTTAGGTCGCCTCAGCTATAGGTAGGCCTTCGGGACTTCTATTTTCAGTGCCCACTTTGTTTCCTGCAGTTTTTTCAACTTCTTCGCCTTTTCTCCTCCACATTCTTAAGTTGCTGTTCTATACACAGGTAATTTTGTGGAGACACACCTTGTGCGTCGATGCCTCCTTCTCTGTAGTCCTTACTACATGGTCCCTGCTCGTCGCTCTTTTGGACTCGCATTACATGTGGATAGGGAGCCTTGAACTAACTAATAATCTATTATTAGTTAGTTAAGGGCGTATAAACTAATAATTTTAAATCGATATTAATTTGCCCTGAATATATTCCAAAATTCGCGCGGGGTGAACCGCACTGCACCAAGGCAGTGAAAGGTGAACCGCAACATAGCGCGGGGTTATTTTTTAATACTTTTTATTGTAGCTATTTATCAAGTACAGCACCAAAATACTTTTTTTTAGCGCAGTGCTGCGTCTCACTTGATGTAGTGATAAGTTAGATACAGAGTTTATCTCAGAGTAGAAGTGTAGTTACTTCTACTTCTCAAAGTTCTTAGCATTTCCTTCTTATTTTTGTATTTTCTTTCCATTGAATTAGCTATTAATTTTAACACACTTGCGAACCGTGTTTCGGTTTGCATTAATCTTACCAAACTTGGTCGGTTCCATTGAATGAGGGAAAGCCGTTTCACTTGTGTCGATCATTCGTAGCCTGCCGCTGTGAGTACGTCTTTGAGAGCATGTGATCAATTATTCATGATGTGTGATCAATCAAAAAATTCCTCGCACAAGGCGAAGAGGCGTTGATAAAATGTAGGTTTTGTTAACATGCATTGAAGCAGCGGTTGGTGCTAGAATACTGCTGCCCCCACTGACCAGGCCTCCTTTTGCAGGTGGGCATCGGGCGCGACTTCTCGCTGTTCGCCATGGAGCACGGCCGGGTCTTCGTCACCACTGAGAAAACCAATCCCGACTGGGAGCACAGCTGGATCAAGAAACTGTGCAAGGATTATAAAGAAACCAATGCTCCGATGTATAAAACTTATCTCCATGTTATACCCATCCCTATGCCTAATAAATTCAAATTAGTTGAACAATACTGAAGGCCATTGTTTTTGATAGTTTCCTTTGAATTATAAGTGCCTAACATGCTCACGCCTTTTCATGTACAAATTCTCAATGAACTTTTCTTTTAAAAATAGTTTATAGCTGTTTCTTTTGTAGAGCAGTTATTTTTTTTATTTTCCTTGCAGTTTTTCTCTAATATTCGAGTTCAACTCTTCAACGTTCGATTTGTTGGATGTAAAAATAATCGTTTCCTTAGAGTTCCCGTCACAGACCACTCTATTGATCTGTAAAAGGCCGTTGTTCATATAGAGTGATAAACTCCATCTAACATGTTGGGGCATCATGTGGTTTACTATTGTAGTTTGTAAGAGTTCGTTGAAAAAAGTTCAAAAGTTGAGGCGCTTTGCAATGTTGTAATTCAGTATCGAAGTGTTGGATGCACATGGAGTAACCTCTCTTTCATATCAAGAAGAAAAAGAAATGCGATTGCCTCTATTTACATACGGTAACTTTAGGTGGACTGGAGACGAGCATTGTTACTTTGACATGTACAGGCTTAGTATCATTACGCAAGCACCTGTTAGCTCCCTCATGTTCACTGCCCTTAATAAATAGCGGTCGATTTCTTTGCTTAATTGAACTCCAAAGCCTCGAAGTCGACGAAATTTGTCTCCATTCTCGCTGCTTGTCCAGGGTGTACACAGTGTAGACCTGAGCTCCGTCAGTCCAGCGGCTTAAGAGTTGAGTGACTCACATTCGTTATGTATTGGTTTCTGCGTGTAGTGAATATTCTTGTAACATAACCACATGATTACTTCTAATACTACTAGCTTCCAACCAACATAGCTACAGGGATCGGAGAAAATAATGGAAACGCCTCAAAATGGCAGATAAATTCATTTCAATATGAAGTAGGACCGTCTTTTGCAGTAATTGCAGCTTGAATTCTACGAGGTATGGACTCGTATGAAAGTTGAATTTTTTAAAGAATAAATTTTTTGGGCACTCTTCAACGAACATAGTTACAGTCCCCCTGAACATCACCCACCTATTTCTCACGACCACGCCACGCCTCTTTACACAGTAGTTCACTTCTATACTGTAAGTCACGCTTTATTGCCAGGTCGGTTTTACGTAGTCTTTCTAGTATAAATACCGTATCAAAGCGACCTTCAATGCAAAGAAAATAATTAGTGTAGGTTATATGCCTGTAAATTCTCAAAACCTTTATTAATTCCAACGCCTTTTACCGGTGGATTTTAAATGCCGTATAACAACTGGTGTGGAGGGGGATATGAGGAATGCATGGTTTGAACTTCCTTTTCCAAGGGAAGTACTCAGTAGTCACGTGAAAATGCCTCCTTGAGCCGAGTATCGAACCCAGGTCCTTCCGTCTAAAAGACCATCACGCTACCACTAGGCCACAGAGCCACTGGTTTTATAGTAGATACAAAATTATCTCAATTAATGTGCGATGTTTCGTTTTTTTAATGTGTCACAATTACAGGTGTGAGAACATGCCAAAGAAACATTTTGACAGCCGATGAGAAAGCATAGTTTATCCAAGGCCCTGCTATGGAAATAGTGTCCCTGTAGTGGATATGGCTAAAGAAATGGGATGGGACGGACGCAAGAACATTGAAGAAGTCGTATGTAAAGACTCCATCAACAAGCATAGGGATAGAACATAAAACAAGGTGTGAGCGGAAATTATGGAGGCAGGTAAAGAGTTATCTTGGAGCGACTAGTGCTGCAATATTTGAAGGTGCTGGGCTTTGACCTCTATCCAAAAAGACCCGATGCAACGTTTCAAAGAGTGTGAATCCCATCGCTAGACCCATACTAAATATACTCCTCGAGCGCATTGTCTGGGCTAAACAATACGGGAAAACAAGCTTTTACGATCTCCTTTTTACAGATCAGGCCTGGGCTACCTTAAATGGTCACAATGAATGGGCCAAAGCAGGGATACTGCAAGGAGCTTGCCTTCCCAGTCGCTTTCGGCGTCAACGGGGTGGTGGTGGAGTGATGTTTTGGGCAGGGATCATTGGTAACGAACTTGTAAGACTATTTCTAGTGACGTCGTAAAGCGTTGGGGTCACAAGCAAAACTACACGTAGTTTATGGATGAGTACTTGTCACCATGGTTAGATGACCCGCTTCTTCCTCGCAGAGGGCAGCTGATATTCATGCATGATAATGCTACATCTCGTTCAGCCAAAGCTACCATTTCGTTCTTGAATACTCTGGCCCTCAAAAGAAACCATCTCATGACAGCCCCCTGCTTCACTCGACCTAAATACCAGCGTCCAACTCAAGTCCAGGTCGAAACGAAAGGTTTGTGAGAGAGGTGCCCAGTGAATTGTGGCAGAAAATCGAAAGTGTTGCTGGTCCATAAGAGCTGCTTAGATCAGTCCATTAACAGATTTCAAGGACAAATGATTACTGTAACATCCAAGCATAAATATTACGTTAACAAATTATGTAGTCACCACTGTCTTGGTCAGCTTTGCTATCGTGTATTTCGGTATTGAACTTATATTTTCTTTTTCGCTTCCTTAAAATATTGCGTGTTGTTACTAGAATTATGTACGTGATTATTGGCTTACAGATGAAATTTTCAGCACTTGAAATATAGCGTGACACAATTGAAACATTTTAATCGATATAACTTTGTGTATACTGCGTCAATTATCTTGAAAATCTACTGGAATATGAGATTACCCTTGATAGTAACATTCTTTGCAAAGAAGCTCACTTCGATACTCTGCTTTATACTAGAAATATTTTGAGAAAAGTAACTTGCAATGGAGTGTGATATGCATTTGAATCACCATGACGAATGTAAAGATTAATTATGAAACATTTTTTCACAGTTGAACTTCAATATGAGGGAAAACGATTTGTTATTGAAACCAGTAACAAATTGTTTCCATTTTACATTTTTTTAATGGTTTCAAGCGCCTGTAAACTTTCACTAGCTTTTGTGCCTGTTATGCACTTACAGTCCGCTTCTGATATCAGATCACACTAGGCCCTATGTGGAAAGTATGCGCTAGAGGAACTTTAACAGGCTGGGCCTGAGTAGAGGTCAAGCAAGATCTTTCAAAATCTATCAGGAAGCTACTGACCAGTGCTCTAGGAAAATTTGTAGAAATTTTTCCCGTAGTAGGAACCTTCTTTGCATTGAAGCTGATTTCGATACCGTATCTTATGCTGAAAATATTTGCAAAACCGAACTTTCGATAAATCGTAAGACAGTTTATTTTAACCGAATGCAGCTGCACTTTCACGCTCTCGTTTCACTCCCATCATCTTTTTGGTTGAAATAAAGTTAAATTCTCTTTCAATTGAGAACAAAGCACATACTATGGAATAGACATCTAAAAGCTCATTGGCAGATGGAGAGATGCCATTGAGAAAATAGGCTTCTATTGAAGACTAAGAAAAAGTAGTTCTTGATACTTTTAGGTTTTGCCTGCTTTAAAAAATGTGCCGATGAACTCTCGTTAAGACACGTTAAATACTTTTTAACTATATAACGATCGCACAAAAAATTAATGAAACTTTTAACGATTTGTTTGCAGGGGGGCTTTATTTAAAAAAAATAATCTAGGTTACAAATAGTTATTTAAAATAGTATTGCACCTGAAATGACGATTTCATGCATGAACTTCCAGGTTTTAGTGAAAATCATTCAAGTATTTCGTAAGTTAGAAGTACATTTAATACTGAAGCTATGCATCGTTATTATTGAAGAAAATAAGCTGAATCATTCAAATATATGATTGCGATATGAGCTACGTATAAGATAGATAATCACGAATCAGAATTCTTTCCAGCATAGCTGATGCATGATATGTTTAACAGAATTAATTAGGAAGCTCAGTATTTTGAATTATTCAGTAGGTGTTTAATTTAATGACGAGTTATTGTGACGCCTGCACTGGAGGTAAAACTTAACTTAGGCAAAACACGCAGCGACATCCATTTAAAATAAACACTAGCGAGTTTAATCACATAAACTCGCACACAGACCATGGAAAAAATGTGATTTTCAAATCATGAGTCATCACAATAAAATCTTTGCGCGACAGAAGCGGATTGTGAGGTTGTGAGTCAAAATTTGATGGTTGTTGGCTCAGCCTAGGTTCAAACATTATTCATAAGTACTTATGCATAAGCTAAAAGAAGGCAGAAATTTTGTGTGGTTGCAATAAAATTGGCAATCAATTGCTAAGAAATGAAGAATTTTTGAATGTATTGTTTTTGAAGTTTTTCACTATTGAAAATGGTACATTTGCAGTGAAAATCATGACGATGTATCGATGTGATAATTCATCTGAAAACAAACGTAACAAATTATTATCTAAAGAATTTATTAAGGTGTAGGAAAATTCAATGTTAATGAAATTCACAATAAGCACAGTATGGGAAAAGCGAGAAAATTTTACTCGCCTGGAGCAACAGAATCGTATTTGCTCCTCAAAATTCAAAACTCAATGAGCAAATATTTTGTTAACAAGTGATTTAAAAATTATGTGTGGGTCCAAACAAGTAGGTCTACAATCAAAGCATCGATCCTCTTTTGCATGAATACTGGCAGTGCACGGAAGAGCGATTGCGACGCTCATTTAGAGTCGCCCATCGATTTTACATTCTGTATGATTCTTAGTAGGTCCAACTCTTTTTTCCAATTTTATAGTCAATATTTCAAAAGAAATTCCCTGATTTTTTCAGGAATGTCCGAAAAGTCCCACGGTGCTTTTTGTTAATATTGAATTCAACCTGCTAAACACCACTTAGCTCTGAAGCGATAGGCCAGCGAATTAAGAACCACAACTTGAAGTCTCAACGTGACATCCACACTTATTTTGAAGGTGGTAAGTCTTGATGATAGAAAAACCGATGAGTACCATGCTTTGTATCTGATTAATTTCGGGATTAACCACTTTTCTTTTTTTCTTTCTTTTTTGCATGAGAAATACGCAGGCGTGAGCTATGGGACCGTTTCATGCGAAAGTAGTCCAGGTATCGGCGAGTTATTTGCCTGCTTGCGGCTAACCTTCAAGCAAACGACAATGAATTGCAGGGCATGTCGGAAGTTGCGTGCCTTACCAAGCGCGGGGTATCGTACCTCCCCAAGCGCTGGGTATCGTAACTCACCAAGCGCGGGGTATCGTAACTCCCCAAGCGCTGGATNGGTATCGTACCTCACCAAGCGCTAGGTATCGTACCTCACCAAGCGCTGGGTATCGGTGACTTTATCGCTCAGATGAGGTTACGCTCTGCGATTAATGGCCAAAACTAAAGTCAAATACTCCCTCACTAAGACCTTGTTCTTCAGTTTTCAATATTTATTGCTCAAGTTCACTGCAACCAGTTCAGTCAATGTTCATCTACAGACTCCAAGCGCAATTAAGCAAGAATGTTTATGGGTGTAATTAGCAGATGTTGGAGTGCTACCTAGATTCTCCAGAGGCGGTATGGGAGATGGGGTCGAGAGGCCCTGCTCGATCGCAGGTCTGTTGTTACTTCGTCTCTCTCTCTGTCTTTCTTTCGTTCACATTCTCTCTCGGTGAAGTGCCGCTTCTCTGTCCAGTGATGATTTCAATTTTGAACGTATGCTAAATTTTTCTAATGTTAACCTATTAACACCTAAAGTGTATTCTATCATAAATTTTTCTACTTTTTGAAAACCAGTCGTTATTAGGTCAGTTATAGCAACAAAAAAATTTGAAGGAAAAATATTGTCCAAAGCTGTTGAAATCAATACAATTCCGTAGAAAGTACTGCTAAAAGTCATGAGGGATCAACAACAAAATGTAACTATGAATTATTTTGATTTCATTTTTTCACTTAATTCATAAGTAATTTCAACAGAAAATTTTTGAAGTACGCAACAGAAATTTTGCAGGAAAATGTACGCTATGCAGTGGTGAGTTATGTATGCAAGCATACAAGGAAGAAATACATGTGTAACTACATATCAAATTTTCTTCGCTACGTTCTGCGGTATTACCATGTATGATCCCGAAAGTTGATATCAAATACACAAAATCTACAGCTACAGCATATTTCTTAGGGGAAGCCCTAGCGAAGAAACTACACGCGAGTACATTTTAAGTGACGGAACACTCACAATATGCCTTTTAAATTATAAATATATTTGAACGTCGACTGGGCGGACTCAACTAGATTCAGTTGAACTGTTCGATGCAAAATGAAAACAATACAAATACATGTAAAACCTGTAGTAAAATTTGGGGCTGTTCAAACTATACAAACTACACAAAAGAATGTATGTATGTATGTGCTCCCAACTCGCCTCCAAACATGTCTTACATCACTATACCCAAAGGCTCCCTTGACCTGTGATTCATCCAACTATATTTGCTAAAAAATCATCATCACAGCGGTGGTGGCGACACATAATCCTGCTAGAAACTGACTCCAATAATCGCACTTCAACGTAGATTTCGGTACTTCACAAGAGGAAAAAAACTGTTAAAAATACTTCTTCATTCTTCAGATTTTGCATTTAAATATATTTATAAAGTACTAACTGTTCTACGACCTTGTAATTGAAATATAACTCTTGAAAAAAATTACAATTGCATCAAGTGGTTCTTATTTCTAGCCCTGATAAAAGCAGAGAATACTAGTTGGAAGGTACCACTTGTCCTAAGCAATGAATAATTTGGTGCACCATTGAATAAGTGTGACTAAAAATTATATGGTAATTTGAAAGGGGGATGAGCTGCTTTGGTGTAGCCAATGGTCTAAATAAGTATTTCTACGTAAAAGTCACACAAAATTCATTGTTAGGAGGAATATATTATCGGAGGAAATTAAAAAACTACTTTCAGCTCTTAAGTTCGAGTAATCTCAGCGATGCCAAATGAAATCTATCTTGAGTTTTCAAATAGGAATATGGAAATGCGTAAAAAAATATTGGAGAACCAAATAAATTTAAGAAATAATTACCAACAAAAATTTCGAAGATCATAAATATCTGCAAGGGAAAATGTAGTTAAGGTATGTTTTCATCAATTCTCTGGACTTGGAGTATGCGATATGTGCACTGATACATTTACTATAAATCGGGTCAGAACGACATCAACAATGACTAGGAGCACTCACCGTGATATTGGTCCTGTCTCTCATAATCATCAAGGTCGGCTAGGCTCAATGGTTGAACCAAGGCATCAACTTTCTTAAATGGTTCTAATTTAGGCATATCTCGTGACGGTCCTCTTTATGAAGTAGACTCGTACGACCCGGCATTGTTAAGGTATGAAAATCATAATTTAATTATAATTAAATTTTACATTATGCCGACAGTGGTAGCTCTGAGCAGTGCACCTCTTCCTTAAAGTACGGTAATCAGTATAAATACCTCTCCATGTACCAGACTGTCCATATGATTATTGAACAGTAATAGTGTGATTGATTTGAATTTCATTGTAGATTAAATAGGCAAAATTACATCGAGTAATAGTGATCGGCACGAATATTTTTCTATGTACCTGACTGATTATGTGATGTATGTTCATTTCGCACAACGGTTTATTTGCTTACAATTATATTGCAAATTAAATCATCATCTTGTTTATTTATATTGAGCATTTCAATTCCAGATGACTGCCAGCGTATTACATAGGCCTAACAGTCCAACTGAATTTTATTAATGTGCTTCTAGGCATTATAAAATTTCATTCACGTGTAGTCTCAAGAAAATTGACTAGTGAATGTCTTCTAGAATTTGCGAAGGTGGAATAAGTTTTTCAACATAATAACAAAAATTAAAGAGCGAGACACAACATTTCTTGGGCCTGTAATATACATATATTAAATAGCTGAAAAAATACTCAAAAGGTGACGCTTTTGATCGGGACTGTATTTGATTCATTCAGTATTGCTCATTAAGGATTCTCAGATCAACAAGCATAATTGCAACTACAAAAGCGTTAAAGTACATTACTCATTGTTAATAATTCTCATAAATATCTTTAGGGCCTTACCACCGCCTAATTAAAGCTATCGTCTCAATGGAATTCAATAAAGATTTTGATAGAGTGATGTTACCAAAACGCAAATTTTTAGCGCCCTTGTAAGCTGGGACTGCTACTCTCTGAAAAAGCAGACTCAATATCCCTAAGCGCCAGAAAGCACTAAGGAAAAATAGCAACAAAAAACAGAAATAAATACCGCTGCAAGAGGTCAGTTGATTGTGCATTGAATTAGCATGCCTCAGTAGACAGAAAACGAAATCAAGATATGTGCAGCGAAGAGCTGTAATTTACCAGTATTTACTACACGAAAACTGTAAGTGAGAATATTTTTTGAGACCATAGATAATATCCAATTAGACCAATTATCTAATATTTTAGACCATTATGCGGACATCACTAATTTACAAACTTCTCAAATCGCACCAGATTTCAGATTGACTTGTTACTAAAATTTGTTATTTATCAATTTGAGTTTTCTATGTACAGTAGCTTGCCAGGGAAATCCTGAGCTAAATTACAGCAAATGCTCGTATCACTTTGATAATAATGATAATTCAATATCAGTTTCAAAAATTATCAATTAATTTCGGTTTTATGAAGTATCAATTAATTTTCAACATCGTTTATCAATTTCCAATACTTGTAATTTTTACAAATTAAACGCTTTCATCTTTTTCCTATTTGCAGCCTATGAGGATAAGTCAAGTTTCCAAAAATGGCTGGCACTGGCATTTGCATGTCAACCATAATGGGTGATTTACGGTACCAGCGGCCGAAGAAAAGAGCAGGTCTTAAATTCCATAAAAAACTTTCCTGGCACAGCTGCACAATCTAAACATGCAATACCATGACTCAGCGGGACTGGCCATCTGGAATTACGCAGTCGAAGCTGCTGGATTTGGTTGATGCCAGCAGGATGACTCAGGAGTACAGGAGGCTAAGCTGTACTGCATTCCAAAACAAGGTTCATTGACTAAAAGATTATACTTTTCAAGAATTTCATACCACGGTCTCGATCTGCGGCTGGTCCGAGTTCCAAAACCCGTGAGGTGTACCAGTCAGAGGAAGGTTTGAGGTTAGACTCCCATATAGTGCATAAGTAAATGAAACTGTTTGTAGAGGTGCCTCTCCTTGTTCTTAACTGTAGCTTACGGAATGCGATTCTCTGCCGAAGGTGATCATTGACTATAACTGAGTACTGTGGTTAAGAATTTCGCAAAATAAAAAAAATTGAAAGAAGTCGACCATCACTTGTTATCAAATCTGGGTGCGACTTTAATTTTTTGAGGTTTGCCTTTGACTTTCCGACTTAGCCGCCAGACTTGGTATGGTTACGAATTTCTGACTTTATTTTTGAACCCCCAGGGCGACTAGGGGCTTTCAACTTTGCGACTTCACTTTCCTTTGTGTATCTCTGCTAAATTACGAAGGAAACTTTACGCGCGATAGCTGAAACACACGTTTATAAGGTAGAAAAACACCTTTATTGAAACTTTAGTTAAAACACAACCTGAACTGTTACGCGTGTACATGTTCTCATCCTCCTATTCCTCCTGCTGTTCTATATTCTCCTATCATTGCCTGCAGTTTACTTTGTTCTAAGGATTGTTTTGGTAACACTGTCACATGTAAGCAAAAGATGCTGTTAAATGCCAAAGGAGGCAATTTGCCCCACACCTCACTTCGCTCTCACCCCGGTCTCCCACAGCCAAAATCGGTCCCGAATTTTAAATTATCAAATTCGGATTGAATTCTGCTACTTTGGGTGCGTCGTAGTTTCGGTGCACTTCATAGTACTTCGTACTGTTTTGTAAGGTTTCGGTGTACTTCATAGTACACTGCTTCGTAGGGTTTCGATGTACTTCATAGTACTTCATACTACTTCGTAGGGTTTAAGCCATGACAGCTACGAGGAAATTAACCTCAAAGTACACCGTAGCATACCGAAGTCTTACCAAATACTACAAATTTGTGAAGGACATAAAAAGACAAGTCGACTTTGCAAAGTATTTAGTCTTTTCTAATTTGCACAAGTCTTGTCACGTTACAATGGGACCAAAAAAGGGCAAAAAGATACAAGATAAAAATAAAATATATTCTGCTGCTGCAGTTGCTGTTTTCATGATGAGAACTAGGTAGCGAAGAACAACCTAACCAAGAAAGTGAAGACACGATCTAACAAACAGGTCATCCTCAGCTATAATCCGTTCTATTTTCGTTGTTTTCACTGAAGTGACTCAACACATCCGAACGTCACAGGAAAGACACCTCCTGCTCCATCCAGCCTCTGACGTCACAAACACACACACACATAGCCCCGGCCCCAACATGTCTGAAAACTAACCAACTGAAAATTAAGAAGACTACATACAGGGATGATTCTTTAGTTCAAATTAGGGCGCAAAATCTTAGAGGAGATTTGAAGCTCGTAGTAGATCCGGAGGTGCCCATGTAGTTCGTCGTAGTTTGTCGGACATCGTAGTGCTTCCTACTTACATATCGGCCCACTCGGTTGGTTTCGTGATACTTTGTTGTACTCCGGCTTAAAATCTTAACCTGCTTCGGGTCAAAATCGGGGTGAATTGTAGAACATCGTAGTACGTCGTAGAGCGTCGTAGCACCTGATGAAAGAAACTCGGTTTGTTTCGGAGAATTTGCCGTCAAAGTCGAGCGAACGCCTCGATAAATCAATTTTTGTTGTGCTTCGGAAATAAGTCGGGGAAAATGCTTTCTTCCGAGGTACTAGAATTTTTTTGTGTTTCTGGGTCCTTGTTGAGCCGAGCTGGGTATTGCGAATCAGGTCGAGTCAACGCTTATTTACTGTTTTTAGAACTGCAAATCTTAGTACAGTAAATTACGGTTTCGATGCCGAATAACGACTTGGCGACTCCAACTGTTCCTGTTCAACGTCACCGCAAAACTCACACAAAATTGGTGTTTCGATTTTACTTAGTTTGACTTTAACAGATTTACGATTTTCAACTTTCGACGTCGAAACTGACAGCGCGACAGAGACGCAAGTTAGTAACTCGGCGCGGAAATGACCAGCTCTGCATTTTATGCATAGGTTGGATGCTCAATGACACTTCACGGAGTAAACGAAATTTTTATCCTTTTCATGTACTCTTACAAGCCTTTATCTTGCCCTTGATTTTTGCTTCATTGCCATGCATAAATTTGCTGTTAAACAGTAAATTCTTTATTCCTCCTCATTGAGGTGTGGAAGATACATTAGACTGAGAATGTATCTTTTTTATGCCAAATTTGTGAGGAAGATTATCACAAATAAAAATCTTGAAAACAAATGCGTCAAACATTTGCTCATTCTGAACGTTATCTGCACAACATAAATAAATTTAGCACACCGTCTCCGAATTGATCATTACTCCCATGTGTGGAGCCCTTTACATCTCAATAAGTTGCTTATAAGTCAAGCGACTCGATTGGTGCCCCATAGCCACGGGTTTTAACTGTCGGATGTCAAGGTCTAATAATCTTCACGAACTAAACTGAAAAAAGTGTCGAAATATACCGATTGGAATTTGTTAATATTTTACAACAGATACTCGTACGTACTCTGCTTATGAGCATTTTAGCCGATAAATTAACTAACACTTAAATACAGAGACTAAAATCAATTGAACGAAACTTCAGGACTCTCAGTTCCCCGATGATAGGATTTTTACTTCTAAAAGGATTACAGTCTTTCACTGCAGTAAATGAAAACAGGAACCAAAATTACGATGGAAACTTTTGGTCTGACGTAGTGCGGCTCTAATGCCCGGTGCTCTGTGGGCGGAAAGAAACAGTGTATGTATACAGAATATACTACGACGCTCGAGCATGAAGGATAACATAAGTGAAGGAAATCATGTATTTGCTGAAAATACGTCTTCAAAATGAACAGTTGAACCTTTTGTATGCTTATTGACTAAAATTGTATGAAACTAATATAAGGGGAGAAATTCACAGAAGAAGTTGAAGCCACTGATTTTTTTTTTTGTGACAACTAAAACAGAGAAAAAATATTTTAGATTTAGCAAGCATTTGGTAGGAAATAAAATTATAAACATTCCGTAGAAATTTTTTGGCCTAACTAGGCATTTCGAACAACGTAAAACCACTCGCTGTAAGATACAGGGCAAGGAGAATGAACTCGCTGGAAAGATCCCTGCAGAGGAACATGGCGGCATGCTGAAGTCTCGTGTCATCAGGTTTGATATCATGCTAACTACTGTTCCACTAGCGGACGCGCCCCACCAAACATGGCGGGTCAAATGATGTTGAATTTTGAAAATACCTTCTTATTAACGGTAACTCTTACATGGAATAATGTTAATTTGCGGTATCACTGATACGGACTGCCTTAGCTGACAGTCTCGCTATTGGCTTAGAATGGACGGAAGGACCAAGAAACAAGCAGCACTAAGCTTTGTTATACAGAGTGTTCCAAAAAAATGTACCCCTTTTTTTGA
>VOMN01097494.1:0-12635 GCA_014899125.1 Orchestia grillus | reverse complement strand
TTCGAGCGCTACCACTGTGCAAGTCATCCAGGTATCAGAGCTACATCAATTGATCCCACAGTGCAAGGACAATCCTTTTGACCTTTAATTTGTTGGTCTAGGTGGACCCACAAAGTTTCCATTGGGGTCTTGTCCATGGATTTAGCTGGCCATATGAATGACAGTTGTAGCTCGATGCACCCGGCAGTTGTCGTCCCCAAAAGAAGCTTAAAAAACAGTACATTGAAGCTCAAAAACCAATAGGTCATTAGTTTTTGTCAGTTAAGCTTAATAGAAAAAATTGCTGCTAAGACTGCAGTTTTTGTTTAATTCTGCTACATAGCAGAATAATATAAAATATTTAGAAACTTTTATTTACCACAAGTAATTTACATCAGATACAGGCTTACAATCAAATNTAGAAATGAAGGCATTCAATTTACAGTACATCAATGATTAATATAAAAAAAGGCTCAAGGTTACACTCAGGTATGTAAGTTACAAGAACTGAATGATTTGGTTAAAATTGAATATTAGGGTCAAAACGTGGTATGAATTTAGCTGTTTAGGTAAGAGACTATATACAGGGTGATACAAAAGAAAGGAAATCCATTTTTAAATTAGTGCATTTTACAAACTATTAATGCTAGGCCTTTCTTGGAAGACTGTGATATGTTGACATTTTGAGCATATTTGTTCTAAATTTCATGAGGGTACCTTAAAAATTGTGAATTTGGCAGCACATCAAATGAATAAGAGAAAAAAGTGCTTGTGCACAACTTGAAATTTTTGGAAACTTTCCAAGTAATACTTGGATTTTAGAAAAAATGTTGGTAGTCATGATACAAATCCTAGATAAATTTTGGCTTACAGTCAATTTGTGTCCCCTTACTTATCCAGCTTGTGACCCAAAATGCAGCTTACAACAGAACAGAGAGTTTTCATTGTAAAAGAATGGAGGACACTGTGAAGGAAATTAACATTGTGTTTGATGTTATCAAGAAAATGTTAGTTTTAAGTAAAGGAATCAAACTCAACTTTTATATCATGAATACAGATATTTTTATTTAAAACTTAGTTCTTTAGGATAAGGATATTTTTTGTCAAAATACATACATGATCAACAAGCCATTGTTTAATTCCCCCGAAAAGATTCTTAGGGAAAGTTAAAAAAATTGAGCTTCGCATGAGCACTTTTTTCTCTTATTCATTTGATGTGCTGCCAAATTAACAATTTTCAAGGTATCCTCATAAAATTTAGAACATATATGCTCAAAATATCAACGTATCACACAATCTTCCAAGAAAAGGCCTAGCATTTATAATTTGTAAAATACACTAATTTAAAAAATGGGTTTCTTTTTTGCATCACCCTGTACATACACATACAAGTATATATCCACATAGGTCGACGTTTACGAACATATGTGTGCTCCTATAAAACAAGAGATGTATTTTAAAGTTTCAAGAATGGTTTGAGATAGGAATCGAGCAAAGAACTACACACACGTAACATATGTTAACATATATCCTCGTAGGTCTATGTGTCTCCTCGTAGGTCTGTACATATCCTTGTAGGTCTATACGAGGGCATCATTATGAATATTATGGCATTATTATGAAAACAGGCATCATAAGTAAGCAGTACTGAATCAGGTAATACTAATTTTAATTCACATGCAATTTTCATTTGCCACAGTCAACATTCAGGTATATCTCATAGACCCAGACCTTCATATTCCTCATCACACTCGGTAATCAGAGACCATTGGAACAGGTCAAGTCATCTTTTTAAAGTGTCAATTTTTTTTTTAACTATGTCCAAAGATCAAAATGAACTGGCCCTACAGGTCTTAGAATCTCTTTTAATCTTTACCAACAAACCAGAAGTGAATGACAACCAAAATTCTGTGAGATTACCTAATGTTCTAACTTTTTAAACTTAGTATTTTAGTGGTAGTAGGCTTAAATACTTAGATTAGGCTACTTTTATACTCATTTTTAGTACTCATGTTTCTCTCCATATTGTATCATTTTTTATTATTGTTTCAGCACTGATGGACTGTGAATCTTCTGAACCATTTGCTATTTAATGTTTATTATTCTTAGATTCTTTCCTTCACACTGCGAGTTAAGTTTCCTGGAAATTGACCTTTAAAAACAATAATTGTGAAAATCAATATTAGGTTACGTCAGTACAAAATTTAAAAACAAAAAATCTTTGATTTTGGAAGTATCACGTTTTTTTACAATATTTGAGTAGTCCTCAATGTATGTCACAGATGTTAGATGCACAACTTGATTTTTTCAATATTTTTGGTTTTGGATTTTTAAAATATATGCTCTGCACTTTAGAGTACGTATAAAATTATTAATTCCATATATCTGTAATGTTTGTACATACTTTAAATATGTGAAGCAAAAAATTTTGAGCACAAATCACATCTTGTGGAAGCACAACCCACCGAGGGCTACTTGCATTCAATACTCACCTGTTGCTGCAGCATTGGTGTATGGGTGTCGCTGGTGTGCATGGCGCCCAGCGTGGTGCTGCTGGTGTACAACGTGCTGCAGGGGCTGGTCGTGAGTCTTGCCTCAGCGCACAAGTCCTCGCGCCACACTGAAGCGACCCACGCTCCTCCTGTGCTCCAACCTGTCGTACGTCTCCATTCTAGCTTTCCTTGTGATTTATTTTTGTGAGAAATTCTACCTTAAGAGCAATTGAAATATTCATTTTGTAGAGCAAAGCAGAGATTTCATATTCAGCAAAAAGTTATTTTGTTTGAAGTATATGTATGTGTATGCTTTCAGAAAAAACCAAGGAGTAACCAATTTTGTGTTTTAATTTATTTGTAATATTATTATAACATTTAATATTTGAATATTTATTTGAGCTTTTAATATTTATTTGAAATGAGCGTAGTGTCACACTGGCTCATTACTGGTCATTCGGCACATAAATAGCTCATTTGAAAACCTTTTTTTGAGTCACGATGAAGGTTTAAAGACGCATGTAAAGGTCCTGGACACGAGAAGTTAGGTTAGTTTGCAGTTGTGACTTCTCTTCCTACCCTGCTAATTTTCAGTTTTTAGTTTGCTGATCTTTAGTATATAGTGAATGTATACTGATTAAGTGAATTATTTTTACTCAAATATGAATTGCATAAAAAATGGTCAATATCAAATAATTGTTGTTTTCAGAAATTAAACAGAGAAATGTTAAAAAAATTCAATTAAGAATTTTTCACATTGAAATTGTGGCTCTTCAGTTTTTTCTTTTATTTTACAGAATTATACTGAAACTATATTTTAGAGGAACTAAAAATTGTGTACATTTCTGAGATCAAACACACTAATGATGCATATTAAAATATTTTTATTTATTTGTATAATCGACTTGGCGATCAATAACTTTTGACAGTATAAACTGTAATACTTTGTGCCATGAAAAACACATCAGTGCATTTACCAGGCACCCCAAATGTTGAAGAAAATCGGAAGAATTTTTTTTTTGTACTCCATGGCCCTTCAAGCTATCCCAAATTTTATCTTTTAGTATTGTTTTTCAGCTTAAAAATCTAATTAATTCGAATCAATTGAGAACAATGCTCTAACTTTTTTCTAATAAAGTGTCTGTATATATTTAAATATATCATTAATTATGTTATATATAGCTTACCGATATATGTTAATAAAAACCTTCAATGCTGTTCCTCATACTGCTGAATCTGGTAGTTTCACATACGAAAGTCTTTTAACACAAATTTGAAACACTGGACTTGCATTAGTTTCAAGGGCTAAGAACTGTAGGTGGTGGACACTTCTCTCACGTCTTAAACTGTAACTCCTATTAATTGCTCATAGGATGGCAGGTATTTTTTGTTTTAGATACTGTATTTAATTCGAAAAACAATGCATTTTTAAACTAAACTAAAGTGCTAGCTTTCCCCATACGAAAAAATATTAGAAAATTTGTGTACACTTGACTGCAAGAAATTTTGTCCAAACAGCTACTGATTTTTTGAATTTATGAAGTGTGAGTTGAGTGTCAGCAAACCGAGTTTTGCCCATCAGGTGCCAGGCATAAACTTGTCAGCAGAGGAGCTGCCCAGCTACTTCTTCACGCTGCTCGTGTCGTCCGTGCTGCACGAGGCCGGCCATGCTGTCGCTGCTGTCAGGTACGAGCCCTCAGGGATTGTGTGGCGGAGTTAGCCATAGTTCGGGTCATCCCTCTCATGCCCTACTTTTTTCACCAATGAGCAAAACTTTCTTAAAATGTTCACGCAATATAGAATGGAGGTTTCCTTTTGTCTACAAATTGAACGAAACGTTATGAATTGAGAAAATACAGTTTGTCTAAAGTCATTCAGAATGAAGAGTTATGAATTAATTTTTATTGAATTTTCTGCTATCAATTTTTGACATAAAAAATTACGTTCTTATTGTTTGTGGAAAGTAGTAGCCAGATATAGACACTCTGTGATTTTATTTCTTAAACTTCTTGGATAAAATATCATAAAGTTTCAAAATCTTCTTGGAATATCAACTTAGCATTTTGCATTGCTGTATTAATGAAACCACCTCTGTACATTGACGAGTTCAGAAATTTCATTCATGAAATAAGGGTGCTTAAATAGTGTTGAAAGGGAAATCCAAAGTACTCGTCCAACATTAATCGAGTACATTAATAAGACAGTTGTCTAAAACCACAGTAAAACCTTACCTTGTTACACAACTTTTCTTCTTATATTTGAAAGTTATCAGGAAAGTGAAAACTAGTTCAGTCTGTACTAACGCACGAAAGACAAAAACATGCATATACTTCGTGCACCATACCGCCGTCTCTGTTAGTGGGGGAAATATTTTTGCTTGGTAGGGGCGGTGCGATATGAATTCTTACTAAAGGTAATGGTGATGAAAAATCGTAAGAACACTCTACTTGAACGTTTCAGGCCTAAGCTCGTCCTCAACATTCTAGAAGCAAAGAAAAAAATTATGAGGTTTTATTCAAAACTAATATGTAAAGCTTTTGAAAGCTACAATAAAAATGTTTCAAAATGCACAACAGTTATTGGTTGACTATTTTCAGAGGGTATGCGCGGTATTTCGTTCAGGGAGCGCTTGAGCTTGTCGATATTCATGGATTCCAGAATAGGCAGGTCAAGGTCGGATGAACAGATGTCTAAAATTTTCAATTTATCAATACCTATCGTTGATCACAAGAGTTACAAATTACAGTGCGAGGCACAAGTAGTTGCTCATTTAAAATCTATTTTCATTAAACGTCTAGCTAGTCAACGTACTTGAAACTTCGACAGAACACAAATTCTGGTTAACAAAGTTAAATTGCAAAACAAAGTATGGAACTTAACGAGTAAATGGCTTCATGTGCACTTAAATCATATATTGCACGTGGCAATAGTATTCAACCATTTCTAGGACACAACTTTCAGTTAGTAATCATGGCATTTTTCACTCGGAGTGTATCTGAATAACTTTTAGAACATTCTGTATGTTTCAAGAAGAAAAATCTTCTTGGTTTGCTATGGAACTAGACGGTTAATCACTGATGAGCAGTCGTAGCATACATTCGTCGAAAGGACGTCATGGTGAAAGCCAAAGTCTCAGAAATATCAGCCCTGTTTTTGAAGAATGTTGTTCAGAAAGATTTATCCGCAGATTAATGTGCCGTACTCTACTGTTGGTTCAATTATTTGTAAGTTTGAGGAATATGGCTCGACTATTAACTTACCGATTCTGCAAGAAATTGATCTTCAGTCTCATCTGCTTTCCTTGGAAAAGATTAAGAATAATCTCATGATGACTCGCAAAAAGTTGAAAATTGGTCTGGGTAGCTGGGAAAAGCCTCGCGGACAAAAGCGAGTGAAGGACCATCAGTAGGGAACTTCACAACATTGGGATCAAATGTTTCACACTCCATAAAAATCCCACGCTGAGCAAAAACCAATTTTGCACGTCTTTTAAGCTTTGCGAAAGAACACTCAGAGAAAGAACATTTATTTTGTAAGACATTTATTCTGGTGAAGCTAAGATGACATTTTTGGATCGTAACTCCACTCATCATTTGTGGAGGACTCAAGGAACAACCTATGAGAAGATACCATCCTGGCTGTGAAACACGGAGGTGAGGTTAAAATGCTTTGGGGTTGTATTGCAGCATATGGCACTGGTGCGCTTCACGTCATGGATGGGAAAATGGATGAGGCCGTGTACCGTCAAATATTGGAGAAGATTCTTATTCCAAATGTAAAGCATTTATTCCAAAAACGCAAATGGACGTTCCAGCAAAATAGTGACCCAAAACACGGGGTAAAATTAATACTAACGTCCGTATGATTATGAACAACATAATCAATGTTCTCCCCCCGTGGTCAAAATAATCCCGTCTTCAGTCCTATTAAACATCTTTGGGGAACACTGAAGAAGAAGGTTCATTAGAGAAGTCCGATGAATCTTTAAGAACTCAAGACAATATGAGCCGAAGAATTGGCTCATATACCGGCTATAAGCTTACAAACTCTTCTTCATTTCATCTTGTGCAAACAATTTCATAGCAGTAATTGCCAACACAGGTTTTGCACATAAACATTAAACATAGGAAAATGTTTGAATGAGTACTTTGTTCACCAAATAGATTTTGTGTGTATATAAATCATGTACTTGTAAAAGGAGGCATTTTCTGCAATATTTTTGCTCTACATTATAAAATATATATTCTAGGTGAGTTCTAAAAATGTCGACTCTTTAGATGTTTGATGAAAAATGAAATGTCACGTGTTCAATTACTTCTACCCGCCCGCTGTATTTGCACATTGCTTATGGATGATGGAATCTAGAAGAGTTCCAAGAAATAGATTTGTTCAGTGACAGCAGTCAGCATGCTCAATAACCTTCACGTACAGTGGCTATGTAATTGGAACCCGCATTCTGTAATGCGGTGTAAGCACAACTAAAATTATAAATCGGGGGAAGTTACTTGCCAGTCAATTTGACATTTTTGAAACTGAAGGAAGCACCTTCTGAAAATAGTCAATCATTAACTATTGCGCATTTTTCATTTTTTGTATTTAGCTCTCAAATGTTTTACTGATCAGTTTTGAATTATACCTCATAATTATTTTTTTGCTTCCAGACCTGTAAAAATGACCTCAGCCTTGAAGTATTGAAATCGAATGTTCTTAAGATCTCATTTCTCCATCACCTTGGTTACAAGTTTACACCGCAAAAAATATATTTCTGATACGAATCCCGTTCGACGAAAGCGAGTGAACAAGCTAGTAAATAGACAAAGAAAAAGCATTTGAGAAATTGACCAGAAGTGTTCATCATTCGTTTTACCTCAAGAAAATACCGTTATAGCGACTTTGTATTGGCAAAAAGTATTGTGTATGCATATGAAAGGAAAGCCTAGACCGGTAGACAAAGATTACCTAGTTCTGCTGCATGGGTCTCTCAGTTCTCAGTCGTTCGTTCATTGCTTAAATTACGACCTATGAAATTTAATTTTACAGTATTTTCATTTACCAATTATCTCTCAAAGCAATAATCTATTATTTAAGAATATTAAGCTTCGTACCCAATAACTTATTTGTTTTCTAAGAAATAGTCAAAGAATTTGAAGAGTGAACTATTTTAAAATGGAAGTTATTACTTTAAAAGAAATAATGTGTGAGTCACCTCGTTAACAAATCATCTGTTCACATGGATTTTTTGGATTACATGAGTAAGATTTTTACTAATCGTTAAGTATTTTGATCACTGGTTCTAACGTTTGAGAATGCAAAACTTTTTTCTTTTAAAATCATGATTTTTATTGAACAAATATTAATTTTGTATCGTGTGTGTGGTGATCCTTTATTTCATTCATCGCACGGCACAAATATTATTTCAAGTTTCAGTGAAATATGCATTTAATAATAATAAAAATAAAGAAAATTATCGAAGTTGTCAAACCTAGTCACCTTGGATGTTCTGGCCTCAGGGAAGGTGTTCATGTGGATGGTGTGGGCCTCATCCTGCTGTACATCTTCCCGGGCGCCTTCGTGCTCTTGCCAACCGATGCCATGACGGCAGTGCGACCTTTTTCCAAGCTCAAGGTGCACCGCAAATTCCTTCTCGCGTAACCTACCACTGATGACGCTTTCTATTCAGGCGTAATCCGCGAGCTTCTCGATTCGCTGTTTTTTTGCTTGCATGTCTTGAGTTTCTGTTCTATTAAGTTTGTTCTATTCAATTATTTTTAATAGCTTGTAGCACTTGTCACTTCACGTTTAAAGCAGTAAAAGTATGCATTGTAGCATGTTTTATTCCTCTTGATGTTTAATAAAGTTATTATTTTATGTTGTGAACACCGTCCAGGTTCTGTTTGTGAAATCTAAGAATGAGATCAGATTTTTTTCCGGAAATTCCATGTAATTATGTATGCTTAATGGCAATTATTCTGTATCAAGTGAAGTTATCTTTTAACACAGTTTAACAAGCCATCATTTTGGTTACCACTCAGGGGGGCATAGGATAGGCTATAGGGTTAGGCTAGTTCGATTTGTCTATCGTATGCTATGGGGACTGGCGACACCAGGGGGACACTGTTGGATTACCTCAGCTATTGATAGATTTTTGGGATTTCATCTTTCGTGCTCACTTTACTTTCATCAATTTTCACCTCTATTTTTGTCTTTGCTTTCTTTTCATTCTTAACTTGCTTTAACTTTCCGTTTCTAAGCGCGGGGGATCCTGTGTGGGACCACATCTTGTGCACAGATCCCCCGTTTTCTACAGTCCATACCAAATGGTCCCTTCACGTTTGCTGCGCCAGTCTGAGTCCTTGAAGCGCTACAAGCACAAATACTACTACTGTTTCTACTGCTCATTTTGGTTCATCAATAAATCCTCCTCAAATATTCACCAGGTCCTTTAGACTATTTCCAAGTCGATTTGTCACAAGCGAAATCTAATTTGCCACAAACAAAGTCCGATTTATCGAGATCAGAATTATATAAGTTAGCAACTTTACAAGACAGGCACGGTGGAGATTAACGCTTAGAATATATTTCTCGTATTCTGTGATCGATTTTAAGTATTGCAAAATTTCGAATAATAGCACGAGACGAATATTTTCAGCATATGAAGGAGGAAAAACTGGAAACGAGTTGCGAGGACATTAAAGGTTAATATCAGGACAGCATATCAGTTGTTGCAGAATTTTCAATTTAAAGCGTTTTTTGGTGATGAAATATAATACTTAATATATGATAAAATAGAGTATCCAATATTGTCGTTAGTATCTTATATGACATGTACGTATATTATAAATTTTCAGTATATTATACTTGTATGTACAGTAATCAATTGAATAATTAAAATAATCAAGTTCTTATTTAAACAATACAGTAGTTAATGGTTAACTCGCGAAAGGTCCAAATCAATTTAAATAAATAAAAAAATTCCGACGGAGATATAAGTTATCGCGTTTTGTCACTCGCTAACCTGCCTTCTGTTTTTGTAATTTTAGTGGGATCTCCTAACGTGAAAGCATCAACGTGAAATTTTCTTCTGCTGCTACTTGAAATTTTGCTGTACTTCATTTCGTGCGTTTATTTGGATATTTTCAACTATATTATTAGTGTAACCTTTTGATCGTTTCTGCACTCATGGGTAGTATGGTTGTAAACAGAGTACATGCGATGTATTTTGTGTTAATTTGCGATGTACTTGACTATTCTAACATCGAACATGTTTTAAATAAAATCCTACCTATATATTTCTATTCTATGAAAGATTGAACTCTTTTTGTGAAAATTCAAATTTCGTTTGGGACGAATCAGATTTCGTTTGGGATGAATCAAGTTTCCTTTGTGACAAATCAAGTTTTGTTTGTGACAAATCAAGTTTTGTTCGTGACAAATCAAGTTTCGAGTGTGACAAATTAGATTTCATTTGTATAAAATCAACTTTTGAATGGCATAGCGTTCCTTCTTAAATTGAGTATTTCTACTCGTTTCGAGTCAGCTTCGAATTTCTTGGCCGATTTCTATTTTCATGGTTATAGAACCTATTTTTGTTCTATCTGGTATTTTTGGTCCCAAAAAGTTTATGCAATAAAAATATACTTCAAAGTTAGTACAGCATATTAATTTAAAACCTTGTCAATATTAATGATTTTACTGCTTCTTTTGCCATTTTGCTGTTGTAGTCATGTTAAACTTGACGTGCGATTTAAAGCAGCTTGTGATACTAATTTTATAGTGTACATTTTACGACAAAAAATTAGTGTATCAATTTACATACATCTCTGATCAGAATTTGACTTGGAGCATGAAAACAGGATTAATTATCATCGATCACTTTACATGCAGAAACATGCGAGTGAGAAGTTACGCAATTTGTTTGTGATTCCTCGCATCACATTTGCGGTAGAAACTTCCAATGCTTTATAAAGCTTGCTTCAAACATTTACAGCGCACCTTGAAAGCAGTTGTCTTCCATTGCAGACTTGGGGACAGATGCTTTTTTTCAGGTTTATTGGACAGTTTGGATAGTCCGCATTTCAGGAACTCTGCTGGATTTAAATTAGGCTCTTGCAACAATCTCAACAATCTAAGATATTTCCTTACAGCCTCGGCAAAAAGTTATATCTTACGCCCTGACTTTGTGCGTCACCAGATACTGTGCGCGGGCGTGTGGAACAACATGGCGCTCGCAGTGGGGGCCCTCCTGGTGGCCCACCTCCTGCCTTCTCTCTCTGGTCTGGCCTACACCAGCGGACACGGAGCTGTCGTCACCCGTGTATTCGAGGTGACCTCTTGACTACTGACATTTTTAGGTCGTGCAATTTTATATGGTGTTATCTTTGTATCTTCAACCTGAGCCTCGGAATTCTTTGTTAAAGGGACTCCCCTCTCCCTTTCTCGTCCTTGTCGTGAGGAGGGGGCTTCTGTTTCATTGGTACTGGAGGCTTTGCTGCCCAAAATGCAACAATGTCAAATCGGCTCGGGTTGAGAGGCCGGACGAAGAGAGATGGCCTCATTCCAACTACTGTTACTGATCTGGCTCTCCTTTGAACACGCATAGGCCTTTCTCTGGACTGATGGCAGCTGGCAGCAACCTAGGCCTGACCTGTCCGCTTGATAGTCGTGTGCGACTTGGGCTAGCAGGAGGAGCAGCCAAAGAGGCGGGGGCTGATAATTATCATAGATGCAAGACATTGGCTAGTCAAGCGCACCAACCTGCTGGCTCGGGTTGCCTTTACTACTACGCTTTGCTTAGTGAGCGTTTTAGTTGGGACTGTGTGTGTGCCTGACTTACAGTGGGTCAAATAAGTATTCGTAACGTATTAAATAATTTACATTTTTCGCTATTAAACATGTATCGAAAATCCTTGGAGAATGATGAGCCCTACGTAAGAAAGAGCGAGATCAAACATATTAGGTAATGTTTAGCAACAAAAAATTATTTTAAATGTTTAAGCAATAACGAAAATAAAAATGCAGGGTGGCAAGTAAGTTTTGTTAACATAACATTTAACCATATTTATATTTGGTCGCATAGCCCCTATTGGTTATATTAGCTTGCAGGTGATGCTTGTGTGTAGAGATGAGGGTTTTGCAGAAGTCCAGAGGTATTTTCTCCCATTCTTCATGGCAGAATTGTTCCAATTCAGCTGGATTTGCTGGTTTCCTCATTCCAACTTGAATCTTTCGCTGTTTCCAAACATTTTCAATTGGATTAAGATCTGGGGATTGCGGAGGCCATTCTAAAACCCTGACCCTCTTACTACGAAGTCACTCTGACGTGTATTTTGACTGGTGCTTGGCGTCGTTATCTTGTTGAAACACCCATTTAGTTTTTTTCAGCCCTAGCATTTGAACAGAAGCATCAAATGTTCTGACATTTTTCAGTAATTGGTCGAATTCAGGGTTCCTTTAATGACGTGGAGTCGTCCTGGGCCTGCAGAGGAAAAATAACCCCATCTCAAGATGCTTCCCCCACCATGCTTCAAGAATATTATGAATAACGAAGGAGCTGACTATTTTAATAATATTTTACGGTCAGATGAGACAACAAGAGGGCCTACTGCAAGCCAGTGCGATTATCTGCGCACTCTTCTCTCTTGCGCTAAACAAACTTATAACGATTCACCTGCCAGTGGTGTTTCCTCGCCGTATGTTGTTGATTTTATGATTTATTCATCAGCACATTTGGCTTTACTGACATGCAGGATGCAGAGGGTAACAAACGACGCGAATAACCGGACTGTGCGGAGCGGTTTCACTTTCTCTCCTGTGAAAACTGTAGCATTTCATTTCCAAAGCCGCTGTTGACATGATCCACAACTAGGGCTCAATGAGGAATCAATTAACTTCTCACACACTGCTAAATTTCTTGGAATGACTTTCAGTGACAAGCTGTCATATAAGCCTCACTTGGCTGGGTTCAAGACGAACTGTCTCACTAGAATGAACCTTCTGAAATGCATGTATTTCTTGTTTATTCTAGAGAGCCGATCGTTTGGTGCTTCGCCGACTGTAGAGAGCGCTCATCAGGAGCAAGCTGGATTATGGTGGCATAATCTACCAATAAGCAAAAGAAACTGGACTCCGTAAAAATGTTGCTATCAGACCCTGCACTGGTGGTTT
>VOMN01097487.1:0-54094 GCA_014899125.1 Orchestia grillus | reverse complement strand
GTATATTGGGACAACCTGTATATTGGGACAACCTGTATATTGTAGCACCCTGTATACTGGGACACCCTGTATATTAGGACACTCTGTATATTGTATCACCCTGTACACTGGGACTCCTTGTGTATTATAAAACCCTTTTTATTGGAACACCCTGTATACTGGGTCACCCTGTATATTGTAGCACCCTGTATACTGGGACACCCTCTATATTGTAGCATCCTGTATACTGGGACACCCTATGTATTGTAGAACCCTGTATATTGGGACACCCTGTATATCGTAACACCCTGTATATTGTAGTACCCTGTATATTGTAGTACCCTGTATACTAGGACAACGTGTGTATTGTAGTACCCTGTATATAGTAGCACGCTGTATATGGGGATACCATGAATATCGGGACACCTTGTTCATACATTTCATACACACACATTTTGTATCCATGTGACGGCCCGCCACCGTGCCTGCCGTACAATTCCATTCAAATTTCAAGTAGAGGAACAACTGCAGTAACGAACGCGTGAAATTCAACTTGCAACGGCCACGGCCAAGACCTTTAAACTTGACGGTGGGGGGACTTTGCGCTGTATTTTGACGCCCAAGTTAGGTCTTGTTTTTCTCACACTTAACTTTAAGGGGACCTGAAGAGCATGCCTTGGCTTTACGTGAATTTATATTGTCCTAATATTAAATTAAAAAGTGTGATCTGCGTAGTTTTAGTCTCAGAATTAACGGTATTTGATGGGACACGTTTCCATTTGATGAATTTCCTCGAAAATTACGCGTTTAAGAATCTCTTGGTCCTTCTGATGAACGAATGACTGAGGGAAATATCCCTCATCTTCATCACAAAGTTGAGTATCACTTGTATATCTCTCCCCTGATTCAGGTCATTCGATTACCGACCTATATAATCAGAGAACCGATCGACTACGAATTTAACTTTTCTTTCATAAAAATGCACATGATTTCTTCTGACCCTTCACCGAAAAAATATTAAACTACACAATCTCGACCCCCTCAGGGGGCATAGGATAGGCCATAGGCAATAGGGGTAGGTTAGTTAGGTTTGCCTATCCTATGCTATGGGGACTAGCGCCCCCAGGGGAGCACTGTTAGGCTACCTCAGCGTTAGATAGGCCTTCGGGACTTCTATCTTTCGTGCCCACTTTGCTTCCTTCCATTTTCATTCCTTCTTCGCTATTTCTTGTCTTTTCTTGCTCTTCCTTCTTAACTTGCTGTTTCTATGCGCAGGGGATCTTATGTGGAAACACACCCTGTGCATAGAATCCCCGTTCTCCTAAGTCCATACTAAATGGTCCCTACTCTTTCGGTGCGAGATAGACTGAGTTACTGAAGCGCTGCTTTCACTACTACTACAACTACACAACCTGGACGCGTGACTTTGGCTCTGTGTCCACAGGCCTGGAGGCCAGGGAGGCCCGGTCGGGCCAGACTCGACGCCCGTCTCAGACTCGCTGCTAAATTTTCCCTCACTGCTTGAGGGCGCGCAGCTGCATCCAGGCAGTGGTGTCGTGGACGTGGCAAGGTGAGGTGGTGTCGTCCGCTCTCCTCCCGCTCTTCACTCGGGTCGTCGCACGAGTTGTATGGTGGTTGAAAAAAGGCGGTTTCTTGACATGTCAACGGTTGAGGAACTGATGCTCTTAATGTGAAGGACATGGGTTAAATTGAAATTAACACTTTAAACAGAGTTTAGAAAAGCGCTGCCGGTGATATATGACAGTAAATGGAACTTATTTTCGTGTTTTAATGGACACGGGCTTAGAATAATGCTGCACGCGGGCGCTGGGAGTACAATGCGGGTAAACGTCTACCTTCGCATGAATTTTTGTCAAGTTGTGGCGGGATTTGGGCGTGTATTTTTGCATACTGATTTCACTTGCAAGCAATTACATAAGTAACTTAAAAAACAAGATAACATTTTGTTTCTGGTTCTCAATCTGGAATTGCCCACATTGATCATATCTTTCAATCGCTAGCACACTTTACGATAGCTAAATTTTTTGACGAGTCTCATTCTCTCGCTTAATTAATATTTTGCTTAAGCATGGAGAAAATGTCAATGATTTTTAAGTCTGTGAACTCTTTTCGAAAGTACCGCCATTCTATGTAGTTGCTTTGTACGTCAGAAAACTCTGTTTCTGCTCTGCCGATTTTCGTACTTTGGTGTGCATGCAGCAGAGACTATGATCTATAAATCTTCTGCACGCCAGAAACCTCTCGCCTTCGTCTTGCAATGCTCACTGCATCATTGCACCGCAGACGGGATTCCCACGGAGATCTTAAAAATTTTATGCCCGCATGAAAAAATTGAAAATAGGTAATCGATGAGAATATGAGAAGTAGGTTGAAATGAAACTGGTATTATTCCCATTGCGATACCATTTTTGGTTATTACGAGAGTGACGAATAAATGTTTTTGGAAAAGATTAGGATGTTTTTGACTTTCTTGGGTTACAGTTTTTGTCTTTGGTTGCACGTCAAATCTACTATGAAGAAATACATCAGCGTAAGCCTCGTTCGTAGAGTAATCGTGGTCTCATAAACCTTAAGTAGTTCGGGTTTTAGTGTTCGTGTGACTTCTGATACACGTAATTTTATCTGATTTTAAAATCATCAGAAATTTTGCAAAAGAAATTATCATACAATATTGCGTCTTTTTTTGCACCCGTAGAGTTTTTAAAAGAATTTAGACCTATATCAGGCTCAATTTATTTAAATAATTTGATTCAAAATCCACACTGCATAGTCAGATGGTAATATCGCACGCTCAAAATTTATTGTTACTTTTCTTGACATTTTGCCCCAGTCTGACACACATATGTTACGAAGGCGTTACTAAGATCATGTTACACAAAAGCCAAAAGAGAAGAAATAATCAGCCACATCTATCGCGGCCTGAAATTGGTGAAACACGTGTTTTTAGTTCCCTTATTGCAAAATTAGTACTGAGTGAAAACTGCGTTGACTTATCCCCACTTTTTTTCTCTGTTGGCTATGCCATAACTAGGGAAGAACAAAAAATTGCCTCATTTATGTCTGTTATTCTATACAAGAAAATGTATACACTGCTCGAGGACAGCTCGGTATCGTGCTCGCATGACAGCTTCTGTGTGGGGACTGCGTGACTAAAAGCGCTCTTCTTATGGCGGAGATAGTTAAATATTAGGCGCAAACACCGTAGACTATTAAACGATGATCCCGCTTTCTTCAGGGCGCACTTCAGAGACTCCATGTTCGCAAGTATTCGCATTGTCAGTGCTCGAGATTTACAGACAGATGCATAAAAAGCACCGAGCTACTCGAGATGGATTAATATTAAGAGGTAGGAATCAATCTAATGAGCTCAAAAGTTTTCTGAGAGCTGATTCCATGTTCGGGTTACCAGACTTTAATAATCGTGAATTTGAGCCTCGAGTTTATAATGAATAAGTCATTGCACTAAAAATTCTGACGTACAGCTTATGACTCACGGGACTCATGAGCTCTCATGAGTTCTCCTCACAGAACTCATGCTTGCATCTAAATTCTAGTTTAATATGACTTGCTTCTTAGTCTTATACTATCTTCTGTGTACCAGGTAATTTGATCACCTTTCAATAATTTTTAGGTCGATAAGCATGGTCAGTTTAGATTTCTAGCTCAAGTTGACAAACTTGAAATAAGTCACTTCATTGCATGCCATTTTGGCACTCAGACTACAAGGAAGTCAAAGGCTTGTTAAAAAAATCGTATATCTGAGTTAGCATTCGTACGCACTATTGATTCAAATCGAAAAGTCTTCATCCGGTATTTACTTAATTTAACTAATGATCTCTTCAGTATTCCTTTTGTCTGATTTAAATACTCATTTCGAACCATAACTGTAATCGGTACTTTTTACTTAAATTCAAGAGCTCTCTTTGAATTTTTACTCTACTCGTTATTTAATTACTCTAAATCCTGCCCTCACTTAAAAATTTTGATGTACACGGTATTTATTTACTCTAATTCTAGTCCTCACTTCGAATTTTTACTCAATCCTGCATTTTTTTACTCTAATTGGAGACCTCACTTTGAGCTTGAATGTACTCGGTAATAAATCATCATTCGGTGCTTCCCAAAGAGCGCCTAGGGAAGCTCGGTTGCAATTTGCGACTCCCTACCCAAGTTTGCCTAAGTCGGTTGCGGGGACTGAGTCTGCCGCTGGAGCGCCTGCTCTCCTTAATGAGCTGATCTTCTCTAAACTTGTTCTGCCTCTCAAGTTTGTAACTTGAGCTTTCGAAGCTCGGCCTGGTCTTAGCCAGTGTTCCGCATTTCGGGCACTACCCTTGCTTGCTGCGCAGTTTCCAGCTGGGATTGCAGCGAATTTTACAGTTTCAAGCACGTAGATGATGTAAAATTGTTTTTTTACACAGCTTGTGCCTGCAAAGTATTCTTCCGCGTGTCTGAGTGAAAGATGGTCTAATATGTAAACTTCATAATCTCAGTGGAAGTGCTCCTTCCAACGCAAATGTCACAGTAGAATTGACGGTCTCATTGCATTTATACATTCTAGAGAACTAATAACCTGTATTTTTCCGTGCAGATATAGCAGTGATGGATGAATTACTCCAGTAGAAGAAAAAAAACCTTGATATGTTGACAAGGGTTGTCATATTCAAAGTAATTGTGTTCCTGTGTATGGTCAGATTGGTGTATTTGTTCATAGATCTTTACAGGTCAATGTTCAGTGGCCAAACTTGATGGCAAGATGATATTTCGAATATATAGCATTTGTACTGCTTTGCTCCCGAGGCTCTTTCAGTAGGTTTCCAACTGTGTGAAATCCTATGAAACCAACCCCATCTCCCAGCACTGACTGTTGTAATATCTTTTTCTTATTTACTTTGGAATACCTGCAGCATCATTTCCCTGTCCTACAGTTTTCCAAGCAGCGCGTCGCCAAAAATTAGCTCATATGCTTATACTTACTTTCGGTCAACAACATCAGTCTCTGTTTCTCATAAAATTCTCACCGAAGACTGATGTCTCAGGGTATAATGAGAATTCAAGAGAGCTATTCTATTCAAATCGATCTTTTTCAAATGAAATCTGGTCTTTGCCAGAAGCATTAGCAGTTCCATTGCAACAGATCCAGAGAGTCTTAATGATCTAATCTCGCTTGAACTTGTCCCACGCAGAGTTTGGAGCAGTCCCAACTTCTGACCAGTCTGTTTAATCGATCTATCGTTCTCGGATGCCTATCCGTTAATGGAAGGTGCAAGTTTCGATGAACTTTTTGACTATCATTCAATCAATGAAGGCCTTCAAATTAGCAGTATTTCACACGCTTTTCATGCCGATAAAAAAGCAGTAACTTATCCCAGCTTTCCAGCTTTCCACTGACACGAAGAACGTGAAATTTTATATTCCTGCTGATACATCCAAGAAAACAGAATTTTCATCTTTCAACTGCTGCGAATTTGGCTTTTGCATACGTATTTTTTCTGTGACTACAAACAAAATGACGTGTCCCCTGCCGGTGGTTTTTCCGTTGAAACAAACCCAACAAGTGCTAATGATCTAATCTCGCTCAAACTTGTCCGGAACATGAAGTTTGTCGCACCCCCCTCTCTGTAGCTGCCCACCCAATCGATCGGTCGCGCCACGAGGGCAACGGAGTGTCGGCATGCGGTTCTTGATCAGCTTTGTCCTCTGCCTCTCGGCGGCGGCGGCGGGGCTACGTAGCACGCACCTTGCGCTCGGCCAGGGTGAGTACTCATGTAATGTACTCAGCAAAGGCATGATAATTTCGATCGTGTTGCTTGTACACAGGGGGAAATTGGATACGTAGTTCTCTTTGGGAAGGGATTTGGAGAAAACATGTCGGCGATAATAAATAATAGGAGCACGTGTAAGCCAACGAGGTTAAGGGGATAGTCCCATATTGGAGCATATTTGGTTCGTGAGCTTATATCATTTAAGAATGTGTTCTGAATCATGTAACAAAATTTTGTGCAAATAGGACGGTTGGAATAAAAGTTACGGGAGTGGAAAAGGAGAAGGCGGGGTGGGAGACTTCTAGACGATCTAGAAGTGGGCAATTTGGGCACTTAACAATGTTTTTTTGTTATATTATTGTTTAATATGCATTTATAAGTGTATTAAATGGTCATAAAAAATGAATAATTGATTTCTTCAAATAAAATGAACTGTCCTTTATTGTACACATTAAGATGCATAAAATGAGACCTGTCGCACCTTCTTGTGCAAATAGTTTGTAATTTTTACCATTTAAAAATGTTCGAAAATATAGTTTTTTTTCGATTTCTTGTTTTCTTTCAAGAAATCGAGAAATTTATCATGAGCAAAATGTGATTGTTTTATCGAGTTACATACGTGCGCCAAGTTTGAAACAAATCCGTCCCATATGGGAAGTCCTAGGTCAAAATGGGACGGTCCTTGTTTGTACTATATAAGAGTATTGTGAATTTTTTATCCCTTTTCTAAAGTATCGTAGACTTGAAATTCCGTTTAGTATGATGACTGAAGCGGCGTAGCAAATTCCTACAGCAGTAATGTCTGAAACATGAAACGGCATCCTGACTAATTCAAACAAATAAATTTCTCGGAATTTTGTAGCACCATAGCTTCTCATTTCATGAGGAATAAGTTTTGTGGTGGAACTTAGAAGTTTTATTTTTAACCTGAATTTATTTTAAGAGGATGCTTCTACGCGCGGTAATAGTTTTATTTTTAGGCCGTTTGTGTTTCCAAGAGTGGGGGGTCGTCATGAGGCAGTTGGCGCTAGCTGCAGGGCTCGTTAGGCCAGTCTCAGCCGCTAGGCGCGTCTCTGCCTCGAAGCAGAACGGCTGTCGTGTGCTGTGTGTAGGGAGTGTCACGATGAGGAGTTATGCACACCTCATAATGCACACCGTGCTCACTGCTGACTACACACGCCGTGCTCACTGCTGACTACACATGCCGTGCTCACTGCTGACGACACATGCCGTGCTCACTGCTGACTACACACGCCGTGCTGACTGCTGACTACACGTGCCGTGCTGACTGCTGACTACACATGCCGTGCTGACTGCTGACTACACGTGCCGTGCTGACTGCTGACGACATGTGGTGAAGAATTGGAAAAAATTACTGATTGGATAATTGATTTGCATTTGGGGAGTTGTGCTGAGGCACAAATGTTACAATGTATGTACATTCATTCACGACGTAAATATTTTGTCGTGAAATTTGCAACACTGAATGTAAATGCCAGTCTATAAGAACTGTTAATTGAATTCCGATCTATGGTGAGTTGGATACAATAACTTACCTCATTAAGTATGTGGCGTAAAGGAACAGTGAATGTGAATATTTCCAATCTCAATCAGTAATTATCATTAGAATTACTTCTTCTATATATTTTCGTAACATGAATTAGGAAATTTGAGTGTTCAAATACTTTCACCAAGTTAAAATATCAAATATTTTTTCTGTGACATAAAAGATACTTGGGCAACATTGAGATTAGGAGCAGCTCATTTCAGCGTGAACGTGTCCTTAATCGCAACCAAAAGAAGCTGGAGCTTTCAGCGCGGTGCCCTGACCAAATGCATGTCCACCCTGCAGCCCCTCCCATCTGTGCGGCGAGGGCATTCTCGGTCCCAGCAACGTTTCCTGCCAGAGCCACCATCGTTTGTTTTCGTTTGGAGAACACGCTCACGTGCAAGCCCTTGCATTAAGAAATTGAATTGAGCTTAGTAATACTGATAAAAGCGCTTCTTGTCGACCCGGTGTGCCTGGAGATTGTGCCCGCGTAATGCCATTCCAGAGCTCGGTCCTTCAAGTCAGCTCCCCGCGCTGGGGTCTTAGATTTCCAGGCTTCATGTTCCGCGCATTTCCAGGGTCGGAATTTTCGGCTGAAAAATGGCCTCCGGAATGCTTGTTTCACACGTATTCAGAATTCCTATTCGGTGGTTGGCGTTTTGCGATGTGATTTTTTGCTACCAAAGCTTGAATCCAAATTGCAACGTAAATGAAGTATTAACAGACAGAGGGGCGGATCTTGAGAGCCCTGAAGTTACCCAGTTATGGAAAAAGTTTCATTGCATTTTCAGTAAACTCCGTGCGAGTTGTCTTAAATTACGTTTTTTCTCGCTTTTGACGAACGAGATATTGAGAGGTCCGTCGCTTTCCCCTTTGACTCCGCGTGAACAAATGGTAATAAATAGTTTCTTGGCTCTTTGAAGTGATTAGTCTGGAAAATCGACCCTTCGAAACGTAGGAAATCCTTCGAAACGTAGAAAATAGATTATAGCTCACAACGCTCTCAATCATTCAATTTAATGTTTCAGCTAATTTTTGAACAATTTCATCGGAGAAATGATATAGTGCTTAGTGGAATTTGAAATGAACAACTGCAAACATTTTTTCAGCAATTTTTCAAGAAAAATCGTATCATATTAACAAAACTGTGATGCAAAACTAGTGTACCCACGCAACTCGCAGGTCCTGATCAGCTAATTTTACTTTCACAGCAGCAACGAGTGTGATGACTGTGCATACTGTGCACAGTCTTCACTCGCTAAATCGAGTTACAGCTATAAAGATACATGAATCATGAAACTTGCTTCAAAGCAGACACGAATTACTAGTCACAGACTTTTCCCGTAAATTTTTATGACAAATAAATGACTACCAGCAAGTAAGATATGAAATGACTCTAAGAGTTTTCACAACTTTTTCTGCAATGTGCTGGAGAATAACAATTATTTTTGGAGAATGGCAGCAGCATGGGGTCGTCAGTTTTTCAGGTTCGCAGCCTTTATCATCGGAATAGCGTGCGCGGCTTCAGAGATGCTCTCGTGTGAGGTATGCAGTTCCGTGTACTTAAGTACTTTGATACTTAAGTCTGCAGCAGACTGCTTCTCTGCGTGTGCTGTATTTCATTGTAGGTAGGCATGTGAATGCAACGGATTTGTTGAGTATTTCGTTAGACTGAAAATGTTGACGTTTACGCGTGGTCATTCGCTCAGTGACGCGTTTGGTGATGTGTGCGCTGTGGTGGTGGGGTGAGAGTGTTTGGTGATGTGCACGATGTGGTAGAAGAGTAAGAGTGACTTCCCTGTGATGGGTATTTCCTCTAGAATTCGGAAAAGCGAAACTAGAACTTCTTGCCAGGGAATTATTAATATGCAATAAAAAAACACTTATATATGCGGTAAATTTTCCTTCAATAATTTCCATATTTTTGAAGGGGCTAAAATGTCTCTGGACAAAAAATTAGTCGTACTTTTAATACGGCGTAGACCCTCCACAAGTATATATAATGGTTTTAATTCTTCTCGGTATTGAATCTACAAGTGTGATAATGTACACCTGGTTGACTAGAAATCACTCTTGCATCAACTGACCGCGTAGTGATGCCACAGTACGTGGACGATCTTCTCGACGTCTAACCTGTTCTAGGTAGTTTAAAGGGGTTGAAAGCAAATTTTAAATCATTGCCAAGAGTTTCCAGTCCATCTACAGTTAGAACGTGAGATGACAAATTGAAGATGAATTTGCTAGGAGGGAGCGATTTGAAAATATGTCACACCTAACATGAACAACTTCTTTTCATGGACCCTGTCGTATATTTCAGACTTTTTGTTATTATTCTTAGCTATGCATGACACAAAATTATTATAATCTAAAAACGAAGCTAGACGGCGCAAATTGGGGTATAACTGGATGCGTTCGTTGACGAGGTGGCGACGTAAGTTCTTCTTGTTGACCACTTCCGAGTCAAGGAGTCTCCTTTAGAACTAGAAACACTGGTGGCTTTGTTGAAGGCGATGAGAGTACAACTTGAAATGTACAAACTTAGAACTCGCATCAGCGAGTTGGTGGAGCATGAGTTGAGGAAGTCAATTTCAGCGTTGAATTTGCGCATGTTGGAGTTTGCCTTTTCATGTTTTCTGAACAGAGTTAAGCCTTCATTTCCGCCCCTCTTTGATAAAATTTCTCGAATAGATTTAGTAGAGGGAAATCGTAACCTCAATATGAAAGTAATTAGGAAGGCTATGAGAAACATATTGTTTCAATAAAATTTTAATAAAATCCAGAGCTTTCGAGCGTGGACAACACTCATCTTCAGTAAAAAATCAAGTAAAACGTCGTAAAGCGAAGCGTGAAAATTCCCTTTCACGCTTTCCCGATACTTGAAATCCTTAAAAATAAGCAAAGCAACATGCCTTTCTTCTTCATTTAGATAATTTGCAAATGGCAAAACTTGGCTATGCGACAGCTCGCTGTAGCCATGCCAGTTCAGTTTGACGGGTACCTCAACTAATGGATCCACTTTGTGTGTGACCAAATTTGGAATAAACTATTATTTTCTTTTCTTTATTTTTTTCTTACTTTTGTAGAGCTGAAACAACCTCGGATCATGACAGACCTTCCTCCATTTATTGTTCCTTACGCACAAGCTTTGTTGAAGACTTCGTAAGGTCTTCGATGAACAGGACTGCGGATATCATTGCTCGTGATTCATTCGAACACATGCCACTTTTCCACTCTTCTACAACCCACTGTGCATGTGCTGTCATCGAGCTTAAACTAGTTTTCTTGTCGACAGGAGGTAACATCGACCGGTTAAGAGCCACTCTGCTCTATTTATCCATTGCATGGAGTTTTCTAGAAAGAGTTCGTCCAGGAACAGCAGAATAAATATCATTGACGTTCGACAGTAGTTCCATCCTCGGCACAAAAGGATTTCGGTCATGAATTCGGGACACACGATGGCGAGCCATATCGGTTAGAATTTTTTTCCGACCACAATTTTTCCTGGAATTGCCATATGCACCGAATTGTTTCCATTGCGTAGACCCATAAAATAGTGAGGCATGAAACACCAGACACAAGCGAATTCCGCTTCTCTCTTCACTGGGTGTTCCTAATCCCTACTAATTGCGATCGTCCTTTTTAGCCATTTCGAGACGTCTTACATTCGTCCCATCGTAGTGGAGCAATTAAGAAACAAGTCTATTCTTTTCCAGCTCTGAATGAAGACTAATGCGTGTTCAGTAGTTCATATTACCTAAACATTAGTCACACCTGTGAAACACGATTGATGAACGTAGTAAGCAACTGGATCACAAAAACAACTGGTTTCTAATTTCTTGTCCGGGAAGCTTATAAGCATTCAAATTATTTCGATTAGAATTGTCCGAAAAATTCATTATGCTACGATTGCTGCATTAGATATAACTGAAAATGGACGTTTTCATTTATTTGAAGCTATGGCGATACGACTGGGAATTTATTGAGGACATTGTTTCGTTTCAGTCCCTCGGGGAGGAACGAATGAGCTTTAAAAGAGCAGTGCAAACTACTAGATTAGGAGCTCAGCAATCTAATCTTCAAAAAAGAGTGTCAGTAATTTCCTCTATGCAACGAAAGAGAAGAAACTTTCCCAACTCTTGGTGTATTGTTACACGAAGAATGAAAATTACGCAAGTCGGGAAACTGGTTCAAAAGATTCCAGGAAAAACTGTGATGCTCAAACTCACTCTTGCAACTCGAATAAATTTTTTTCTTTATGAAATTTGGAGCAAACTGTCACTGAGTAGTGCCAAACTCGTGTTTTTGTTTGAGGAAACTTATGAAAATATTTACCTCAAGGAGGGCACGGCAAAGCCAAGCATGACTTTACAAATAAGAAGAGTAACTTTGGCGTCATACCTGAGCAGGAAAAAGAATCCTTTTTCTAGCGCTGGAGTTTAATTTTTCCTAAGAGATCGTTACCGGTCGTCGAGGGAGGAAGTTGGTATAAGGTGCGTAGTTTCGTTATCACAGATTCCAAGGCACGCGCAGAAGCCTCTTCAAATTCCTGCCAGCGTTCCAGATCCAAGTTTCCAGAATGCCTCGGTCAGAGCACCGCGAACTTAGCTACGGTGGCAGCGATCGCAGAAAAATGCCATTTTTGCCCCTAATATATGATGCCAGCGCCCGCTTCGTGTTTGTACCAGAACTTTTCGAGTATGGCAACAATCACAGAAAAATGTCTTTTTTCCTCTCGCATGCCTCAAACCAACGTTAACAGGAGGCTACGAGTAAATGGAAAGAGAGTTTCGCGTACATTCTTCCTTCTTCCTCACCGCCAGCACAAAAAAATAGCGGACAGAAGGCAATCTTGAACTAAGCTCAAGCGCTTGTGATATTGATTTACGTGATGCCATCCGATGAAAATTATCTTGTAGAAATTAATTATTGGATGTACGCCGGTTTTATTTTTTCGGTTGTGAAGGCTCTACATACTTGTGTGTATTTGGTTTCGTTTGAACTTGACCTGCAATGCAATTTCTTTTCTTGATGGTGAAACATCGTTCATTGAGCCGATCGAATGAAGTACAGCGTCTTAGTATTCAAAACAGACTTGGAGTGTTTTTTGCTTTCAGAGCAAATATTAGGTGCCTATAGCGAAATTATATTTTTGATCATAAAATCTGAAAAGTGTCTTCAGTTCGCGCTCAATCGCATTGCTCTATTCTGTTCTCCTTCAAATATTGCTTCTATAAGGGAATTTTCTTCAACAGTAGGAGCTCAAGAACTTTTATTTGGCCCTGTAAATTACGCTTTCTTAATCATTTAACTTTTGCAAGCGTGAGCTTCAGTCCAGGCAGTTAGTGTCGTCAGGGTGAGTTGCGCACCTAAAATTTACAGGAATCTTTCATGGATAGAAAACGGATTGTATAAAGATAATTGATGTTCCTGTCCTGTATTGACCTCTGATATCATTTGTATGCTGTGCCGTAGTGCGTACTTAAATCACGTACACCCTATAGCGTAACGTAGTTTAATTTTTATATCTCTGCGTTAGTGTTTTCACCTCATTCATGGCGCGTACTTTCTATCTCTCTCTGTAAGCCCAATCTGAAATTCTATAACAATTTTGGTGCCAATATGAGTCTACTTTCATTAATTTTACGTAAATGAACGCGTAGTGTTTGATGGGCCTTCATCATTATTGTAGATTATGAAAATAACTATTTAGTAAAATATTTCCAGAAGCTTTCTTTGAATAAGTTATTGGTGGTATTTGTGAGCCCTGAATGCTCGACGGTATTTACCCAGTCAGTGTCTCGATGGTAAAATTTTAGGCAGGTCATCTGAACTCAAAACAGTAAGAAGCTTATATTAAGGCAACACATCTCATTTCTAACAGAACGAATTTAAGTGTTAGTTTTTGAGCTAATATTTTGTAATAACTTACGCTTGGTTTGATGTTACCTGAGTCGTAGTGAGAGGTGACTACATTTTCTCACGTCTCTCGAGTTTGTCATCCTTGACTAATTTGTCGTCCAAGTCCTAGAGACTAAAGGTGGAATTACCGACAGACTTGTGTAATGAGAGTTCGATGCCTAGTGCCCGCTGACCGACTAGCGCGTGATCACGAGTAGGGGAAGAGAAAGTGCTTTGGACAAGTACTTCATGGTAACAAACCATCGTGAGCGAGAACACTAAACAGTTCACTTTTATTAATGGAATTTTATTCTTTTCAAAAAGCCTTCTTTCTGCTTCAGAAGAAAATCCAATTAGATATTGCTGTAATAAGTTTCAGCACGTGTTAATGGTTAATCGCCGAAAAGATTTATTCATCTATCATTCACAGAGTAACAGCTGGTTTACCAGTCAAGTAGGAAGGGCGTTATGACAACTCTACGATTAACATGGGCTACCTCAACTTAGACGATATGTAAATTTAACCGTGTCTTCATACGATATAGTCCTGCCTTATATTTTGTTACCTATAATACAGACACACTGTCTTCCAGGCCCAGAAGGTGAAGTTACCGGTCTAACCTCCTTACTGACATAACAATGAAAATCTACGGCTGTTGCCGTCGTTAGCGTCTATTATCGTCGTAGGTTTCTACGGCTTTGCTGGGAGCTCTGCCAGAGAAATGTATCTGATGATCTTTGGGGCTGGCAAGAAAACGTGCAATGACCAAGAAGAAATACACAAGAGGTTTTTGTGGACCTCCAAAGGGGAGTAAGCGAAAACTTAGGATCATCAACTGAATATTCACTACTGTTATTTTTTTCACTTTTGCACCAATGCTAGTGCCTCATGTTAGCTACAGAATATATTTAAACTTGTAATAATGATCAGGTGTGACAATTTTATCATGTATGGAAATGATTTCTTTCATTAACATATTTCACGATTTGTGATGCTCAGCTCACCTGGAAGTAATCACATTGCCTCAAAGGAAACTTGTGCGAGAAAATCGTGGTTGCATAATAAAAAAGGAACAAGTTATGTTTATTCCGAGTCCAGGTATCTGTCCGGAATATTAGAGGGGAGGTATTTCCCTCATGAAAGGTTTTTTGTAGACGTAAGAAAGTCCAGAAATCGACAAAAAATCAACAATTCAAAGTCTCTCACCGCTTTTCTCATGTTTTCCTCAGAAAAAATATAATATTTGGTGAACACGATATATATACACATGGCAATGAGTTCATGACATTTCCCAGCGACGACAGAACACCATTGTATTAACAGAAATAATCAACACCGAGGAGAGAAATTTAATTCGAGTAAAAATGCATAATGAAGATAGGGGAAAGCTCAATCGAGTAAATAAAATTTGCAGGCTAATGGGAACGTACCTCGAGTGCCTGTAAATTGCCTTCATTTATATTTTTTCCCCCTCGATGCTCTCATTTGTTCCTATGGATTCGACGTAGCCTTAAAAACGCCAAAGGATCTTCTGAACGTCTAAAAATTGTTCAGATTTTTTATAGCCTCGCAACTGTAAGCTTTTGATCATTACGGCAACGTTTTCTATGGAATGACTGGTTGAACCTAATGATTTGTGCAATTTTTCCACAGGTACAGCGGCAAACATGGTAAATCAGCCTTCATTTTTCGCTTTCGAGTATTTCGATTATTTTCTGTTGCTGAAATGATGTTACTTTGCTTGTAAAATATCGGTAGCGTTTAAAATAACTTCTGTGCTGAATGTATAATGAATGCCCTTTTTGATGCTCTGGAGAGGTCGATTAATCTGTTGCGTATTAATCCATGTACATTGGAGAGCTAATTAGTAAAAAATGCATTTTCCCTTTCAACGAGATTAAATTTTCAGTGTTTTTTTCCAATGCTAGTAGGCATAAATTTTAGTCAATTTCCTCACAAAACAAATAATAGCACTTCATTAACAAACATCGACAATTATAAGCCCTCATTACACTCTTATAATGAAGCAAAAAAAACTTTAGTGAGCATGATAACATTTTCATACAAAATTTTAGGGCAACTGGTAACATGAATAAATGTATCGCTAACTGTACATATCCGTATTGGTTTATTCCCACGACCAGCATAGAACACGCCAAAAACCAGCATTGGTCGGCAATGACTTTTGAAACTCGAAGTCAAAGTGGAAATTTCACAGATGTGAGGAAAAACTTATTTTTGTAGCCTTCATGCTCCCTCAAGCTACGCGCGACGTAAAACTGTGCACGGCTTTCAACTTCAGTTCGTTAGAGCGGTTGTTAATACTGGGGCCTTTGAATTCAGCATTTACTTTTAACAAGTTGGGCTTTTCGAAAATTTTCATTGCTCTGCTATTGAGACGAATACTTCATGAGGAAGCACACATTTTCGGCAGCGCTTGACGCGATGCTAAAGAGAGGACTTCACTACATAACCTTCCTCAAAGAAATAGAAAATTAAAAATTCTATTCAACAATGACGAAATAAATGATGCAGAAAATAATTGTACGGAGTAACTGCATTGTGAGTTCAAGATCCTCGAGGCATAGAGACAGTTGCATCAAGTTTTCATCAGCGCCGTAAAATTCCCCAAAGGATTGAACTTTGAAGGATGCGTGCGGCCAGCGTCGGATAAAATAATTCTAGAATGGCAGTGAAACAAACACTGCATAGAGGCAGCCAAACAACAATTACACCGCGGCAGTGAAACTAATATTCCAGTGAGGCAATGAAATGACAATTCCACCGAGGCAGCGAAACAAATCGAACTGGAGCACGACACGTCGTAGTCAGCAATGAGACTTCAGCTTGCCGCAGTCTCCCCTCCACAACTCCGTGGAGTTTTGCCCAATGCGTCTTGTAACGCGTCGGGAAATTGGCCGGCAGGTGGGGGGCAGTGCGCTCAAAGGCTGCCGTAAAATTATGGCTTTTACTCCAGTTTCATAAACGAATGTGACGTGAACGCCGAAAAGCTTATGAATGAAGAATAAATGCGCTCCTTTTGTCTTTCATTTTAAATATTTGGCAAGCTCATTTTCTTAGCTAGAAAACATTTTTCGTGACTTAACTCATTCCTTTTAACTATAGATAGGAAATTCTAGAAACAAGCTATAATTATAATATAGATAAAATATAATGGTTATTTCAATTATTTGTGATACATTTTTTATTTGAACTTGAAGCACTGCTTATTTATAAGTATGGTTGTTAATTAGAGTGTGATGTCCATTCAAAATAGGTCCTGAGAACAATTCGAAATATAAAGGGAAATAAGGTAGCTTAAAAATTCTATGCATACATCAGAATTGAAGAGTTCGTTTTTGATGAAAAGTCCGTTGTATAATTTCAAAGAAACACCTAGAGTAAGCATAGGAAGAAAGCAAATACCAGACAATTTTCCACGTACAATAAAAGCAAAGGAGTGGAAAGAAGCTAACAATTCTCTACAAGAAAGGGCTGGGCTTCTGTGACCGAGGGTAAGGGCGGTGTGTACCCTGCGTCCTGCCTGTGTGTCATTATGCAGGCCTGGCAGTGGCCTTCATATGTATGTTGGGTCTGCCTCTGCACCACTGCTGCACTGCCTCTGCATCACTGCTGCACTGCCTCTGTATCTCCTCTGCACCACTGCTGCACTGCCTCTGCATCTCCTCTGCACCACTGCTGCACTGCCTCTGCACATCCTCTGCACCATAATTTCACCGCCTCCGTATCTCTACTGCATAACTACTTTACTGTCTCTACATCTGCACTGCATCGCAATTTCACTGCCTCAGTATCTCCACTGGATCACCATTTTACCTCTGCGCCTCCACTGCTTCTCACCTTTATTGCCGGTGCAGGCCACTACGCCCCCACAGCATCACAAGTGCGGTGCATGATCACTTCCTCTGGACTGCCACTGCTCATTCACTGCACCCCAATTGCATGTCGTTGAGCAACGACTGTGCTTCTACTACACTCCTCAACATTTCCCTGACTGCACTGTTCTATGTGCCCTTCACGGTATCTCAGTTGTGTGATTTTAGCACCACCCTTGCATTAATCTGTGCCTGTTGTGTTGTTTGTTCCTCGGCCACGTCAGCCAGTTCCTAAGAATAGCTCACAATATTACAGCATAGCGTCGTTACCGTATCACCATCGTAGCTTCGTAGTCCCAGTTGATCACCAATTCAAAATCCGCATACCGCCAAATTGCAGCTAATGCAGCTCTAGTGCTTTTCTATCTGTTACAAAGCCCCGCTGTTGTACTTCTTTTCATTCCGTACTCTAAGGACATCAGGTTTCAAAATTTACCATCGCAGTACTTCACGGCGCTTCAATTATACAGACTAGTAGAGTCATTGTTTTGATTTGCTTCAGAATCCGTCGGTCAGAGCATCAACATTACATCAATAGCACAATCTCCAGCGTGTTCCTGCTCCAGAGCACGTCAGGCGAGCCCGTCTCCAGTATTGCGTTCCAATGGATGGTTCAATAAGTCCGTGATATCGCCTGCACACGATGAGCAGCGTGGAAACCATCAATGAAATTTGGAACGCGTCTTGCTATATTTAACCAACGGGCTCACGAAACACGGCTTCGAAATTTGCATGATAGATGGAACCTATACGCCCTGGAGATATTATGGCCCGATGCAAAGAGGCCTCGAGCTGTGAAAATCAGTTCTTCCATAGTTTTAAAATTCATGCTCACGACAAGCCACCAAAATTTGATGCAATTGATAACACGTTACTAGCAGGCTAAAGGCTTACACGATGCGGAGTCATTGGAGAATAAAATCAAGTCTATTGTGAGAAGGTGCTTGTAATGAAACTAAAACTTTAATTTACGCTGAGAGAATAGCTGTGATTAGAGCGTTTATCATCAGTCGAAATCTACTGAAACGAAAAATGAGCATGTGGGCTACCTGTCATTTTATTGCGTTGGTGACTACATCGCCACGGACTGTGAGAGTAACACTTGGGTAAAAAATTAAAATACCGAAATTCCCCCATCATTGTAAGATTTAATGGAAAGCAAATACTTGTGCATAATATCCATGGATTTCGTGCGTCATTAAATGCTTTTCAGGACTCAGAAGGGTAAATATATGTGCATTTCTAGGTATTTAGTTGTCACTATGATATCCGAACGTTCACGCGAAACTCGAAGTATGTATTATACTACTATAGTTTGTCCTAACATTTCATTCAGTAATTTTGAACGGAAAATTAATTCACAGTTATCAAAATTGTACATACATTTTTTTTCCGTTGAACTAGATTAACTGCATCATTTGCAATGTGCTGGGAAGGTTGTGCACTCGAAGAAAAAAATGGTCTCAAATTTTTTTCGCAGCAGTTCTTACTTGCTTAATTTCTACAGAAAATTTCCTCGCCGGCTGTTGGCTTTTTTCTGGAAATATAAATGCCAACGTGCATCAGTCTAACTCCTCGTAAAATGCTGGGGCCAAAATGCGAGTTTTCGTAGCGCGCCACTCCGTTGCGCTGACTCGCATGTCTATTTTTCATCTGTGCAATGGGCTCCCTGCACATTCCCGACAGTTCAAATTCATTAACATGAGCTTTTTAGTGCGCAAGTTTCATAGCTTTCCAGAGAGTTGTCGCCGCCTGTCTCTCAGACTTTCACACATTTACACTTTATTTTCATAACTTGTGCGAGCGAGTGACTGTATGACAATTCTCTTATCTTGCTCGAGAAGAGTCTTCATTAGCTACTTTGAGCGCCTTGATGGTCTACAGCACTGGAGATAAGAAAAATACTGAACTCCGTCGAGTGAGTTGCTCTAACGACACTCGACACTTTGCTCACTGCAACGTTTGGTACTGGAAAATTAACTGTACTCATCGGTGCAAAGCAACTGGGAAAACTGTGTTAAAATTACCCAAGAATGCTTCCTCTTTTTTAAGCAACCGATATGAAAACAAAAAATACATAGAATGCACATTTAAAAATTAAGTTTTGTTATTCGCCAAATCACTAAAAGTATCAATATAAACGTAAATAGAATTGTGATGATGTCATTAGTCTACGGACATTGCCACTAGCATTTAATTAATTATATTTGATAAGAGCCGAGCTCTAGACAAGAGAATGCGCTAGGAAATGAAGAGAAATACGGCAACGCTTGATTAATTTCCAGGCTTCCTGACGAATTCCCAGAACAAAGTCGCTTGGGTAAAGAAAAAATATTTTTACTTGAGTCTAGAAAAATGTACATCAGTAAATATTTTCAGCAGCATTTCAGTAATTTTCTCCCCGGAAGTTTGTAGGGAAGCATTAAATCTTCCGACTATGAAATTAAAATTAATTTTCTTTTCGCAATCATTCAAATGAAAACATGTGCTGATTCTCATAGAGGTTTCCGAAGTCTCTAAAAGTGAGAAATAGGTAAAATGAAGTTGAAAAGTTGTAACTTAGAAAATTCAAAAGTTGATACAGGAAATTAAATTTCTGTGGCACGCAACTGGAGCTTAACGGGATATTTTGTAAGATTTCAGTAAAATAAAATAAGTAATGCGGGTGTCGATGCCCATTTCTCATTTACTGTAGACTTTTTCTGTTGAACTGTATAAGGATTTTTCTTGCAAAGTCATTTTCTCTCACGTAGAGGTTACTCTAAAATTTATGGATATTATCAGCAATAGAGGATCTTCAAGTGTGAGCAACAGAATTTGTTTCCATATAAGGATAAAAGAATATTTCCTGATACGATTGTTTTTAACTGATAACCGTCTTTAACATGTTCCATTTTTTGGAGTCGAAGACGTATAATGAAATTCAGATGAAATTCAAGTAAAATTGCGCTAGATTTTTGTTTCACAACTTCAAGAAATGCTTTTGACAGCTTGTGAACTCAGATAAAATCAGATATTCTTCCTATGATTATTAGATTAAGTATCAATATTGTTTCAATTTTTTTTAAAGTTGATGTCAAGGATTCTCTCGAACTCTAGCTTAGGAGTACACACATTACAAACGCTAGATTTAGCTCACGCGTACACACATTACACACGCTAGATTTAGCTCACGAGTACTCACACTACATACACGTTAGGTTTCCTCGATCACGCGCCACTCACCATCTGACGGGACCGCTGTTGGGTGTGCCTGCGAGCACATCTAGGGTAGAGACAATGCGAGTCACAGGAGGGGAGTTTCGTATATCCTTTTTGCATGTTCATTTATGGCCGCTGCTGAGGATGTTTCGCGGCGTTATGTGGGGCCGCAAATTGCTTTGCTGACCCGTGTTTGCAGGTCGCTGGAATTTATTTTTGTTGTGAGAAGCTCTGCGGGGCTTCCGGCTCCAAATTTTCCTTTTAATTCAGAACTCGTTAACTATTTTATATGAACTCTAAGCCCCACCTAAACGCAATAAAATAGTACTGTCTTAGAAGATTTATTTCTTTTCTCGAGGTAGGAAACTCAACATTGTGAAATAGTACTCCAAGAAATCCATCAGAGAGGCCTTTGTTTGCGACCACTGTATTTCAAGTGGCGTAACTGCTACAAGTTAACAAAACAGATGCGAAGCACAAAACGCTCATCTATCTTACACGCTCGCGAGCTCTGGGCTCACCTTGTTTGAAGTAGAAGTTCACATCTGTCACAGGTGCTCTGCTCCAATCAGAGTCCAGCGTAAATTAATGTACATCTGTTATCTGTGCCAGCTGCTAGGCGCCGGGCTCCGCGAACCAGGCGCTGTGTAGGCAAACTGAGGGGGAGGTTTTCCCGCTATTTGTTAGCGGGTGCTGTAATATCGATGATATAGAGAGACGCATCGTTGTGCTTAACATTGCCTCCTGTCACGTATACAACGTGGGGCCATCTATCCCTTCTGGGGCCTCGCTGCCAATTGTCCCCGAGGCCTTCTTTGTTTTGTTTACGATCCGTCCGTAAGCAATGCGGCCTGGCCCGTGGCGCGCCCATTGTGGATATTGTCGCCCAGTTTCCGCGCCCTTCTCATAATGCCCGTTACCTTTTACCCAACACCATGGTACCAATAAGCTCCTAGAGAAACTACGCTCGCAGCAGCAGTACCTATAGCCCACCGGCTCTAACTCGGTTAGTCAAAAAGTGGGCGCTTGGAGTAGTAAACAATATTAATAAAAATAAAATAATGTTATGTCCCGAAAGATTTGAATAAGTAGCTTGAAACTAATGAAAAAGAGAGAAAGAGTTCAGACTCATCATTAAACGAAAAATTTAATTGGCACTCCATGAAAAATAAGGAATAGAAACAGTGATGAAGACTTTACATAGGTACAACAGCTGTTGTTCAGGCTTGTTGTTCATGGCTTGTTATTCAGGCATTGACTCCAAAATATTCCATAATTCAAAAGCAAAAAAAAGACAGTATTTGCCAGCATGCATGTTGTTTGCCATGGTACATAGATCCTTCTCACTAAAAACCTGGGTTGTACTGTTGTTTTCTACCATGCTTGCAGACCAGACCACAGTTTTGCCCTTATTCCTGAGGCAATAATAGTCAGCGATATTGGGGCCCCCCTAGCAGAGTGTAGGCTCCAATATGCATTTGGATGCAGCACTAACTCAGGAGAATATTCTCGGCCGCCTCCCAGTCAACGGTCGTTGTTCCTCTTGTTTTTATCACCAGCTGCGACTATAACAATCCTGTATTCCCTTCCTAACGATCGTTGATGCTTTTCTATTTACACGATAAGGAGAAAATGTGGGGCTCTCTTGTTCCTTCCATTCGACACTTCATTAATATGTTGATTGTTCTGCAAAGACTGAATGGCCTGCGAGCCACTTCAGTAAGCGAAAAAATTGTGTCGAGGCTCATCGATGGGGCAACGCTTTCTTGCGTCACGCAAAAGCGAGGATTAGGTCAGTGTGCGAGTGTTGCTCTGAGTGGGGATGTGGGTGTGGGGATGTGGGTGTTAGGATGTGGGTAAGGATGTTTGAGGGGATGCAGATGGGGACATGGGTGGGGACATAGAAAGCAAGAAAACACATCTCACGCACCACGGAGGCAGGAAATAAACATTTCATGCCCCGTAACGCAATGTTCCTGTCATGGACATGAGATTACGGAAATCTTGTTACACATGAATAACTGAACTCATAAACCGAGTCACCGAACGACCTGACCGTGCTGTCGCTGAGCTGGAGTTCTGGTCGACCCTGCATCCTGGGACTTGTTAGCAAAATTTCTCAATGATGCAATTTCAGAACGCGTGTGTATACATAAATTGGGCTATGAATAGGATGTGCGAAGTAAACATAGAGGCTATTTATACCAAAAGTTAGAGTTAACGAGCCCCACGTTCACGAGGCAGAATTTGCGGGATTTTGCAGGACGATTGCTTTCCGAAGCGCGGAGGACTTAGGGGGTCACTGACACGCTCGACCGAGTGCGTGGCTCCACAGGGCGGACGACTGCATCACAGAGCAGGCTCGCACGGTGCCATTTTGGCACTTCGTCGATGCAACAGTCAGCTAATTACGCAGCGTGCTGTAGGGACAGCAGCGCACGTGTGCGTGAGATGCGCGGTCGTGGGGTGGGCAGCGCTAGGACATGCGGAGGGTAGCTCAAGCAGAGGGACACCAACGTTGGGGTGCAGGAAAGGCTAAATGTGTGTTTTAAAAAAGCCCCAGCTACATGCTTTATTCCAGAGGGCCGTAGGAATATACGACGAAACTACACGGCACAATGCATCGTGGGGCACCGGTACGAAAGGGGAGGTTAAGAGAAGTTCTATGCGAGGGAAGACAGTGTGAGGGGAACTCAGCTAAGGAACGAAAAGCGTTAGGTTGGAGCGGCTCGACCTTTTACTGGAAGCATGGTGAGCGAGTCGTTGAAAATTGTACATGTGTTCGAGTAAAGTACTTGTATAAGTTAAGATTTAATTCATGTTCATTTAATGTAATATTTAGTTTGTCCGTCGTCAATAAATGCTAACAGCGTGCATAGAACGACTCGAATTTCGTTTGTTCAGATCTCTTGAGTTGTTAGGACGTCGGCTGCTAGCAAGCTCGAGAAAGGAGCTCTCTGTTTAATCAACACGTCGCGAATTTGATAGCTCATTTAGAACTCTATGCTGAGGCGCTGTTTTATTCACTGAGAGTCGTTTTCTAGTTTGAATTCACTGAGAACCATAATTCGAGGGGCGTTAAATATTATTGTAAGCTCGCAGAGAACAAGGAATGCACGGACATCGTAAATTCAACGGTCAATTTTGTCCCTCAGCCGAGGAGCTTGGGCTGAGGGTTGGGCTTGGGGCTTTGGGCTTGGGGCTTGAATCAGGGGTTGGGTTGCCTTGATTCAAGGCCGACTGCTTGTGGAGGACGACCAGCCTCGTCTCTTCCCCGGTCCTGTGCGATGCCCATTTTCCAGTAACCAAACCCAATCAGGAGTTGAAGTAAATTTCAAAGAATGTTCAATCTTCCCTTTACCTCGGTTTACTGTGCTCACTTTAGATTTACTATTTAAAATCGTGAAAATGGTTCCATTTGCCCTACGCGAGCATCGTTGGACCCCACGCACCATGGCCTCTATGCAAGCGCGCTAACAACTCAGCATAAAGAATAAAATAAATCCTGATGTACCCGTGAATCTGAAAAACGAGCTTACAGCGAGAAACTTTGAATTCAAATGAACAATTGAAAAACTGTGTAAAGCCTTATTTTATCCTTATGTCTTTCGGAAATTCACAGAAAAGAAGTTACTACTGATAAAAAAGGAACGTGACACAAAGGAACAGCCGGAACTGAACACCAAGCGAAAGCTGTTCTGCACTGAAGAGTAGTTTATGCAAAATGGCGTCGCAATACTACAAATAGATATTTAAACGAAAATATTACGTGAGCTTATTGCTCTAATTTCGAATCGGCTTGACCCAGATCTTTTTCATAAATGCTTAAGTTTTGATGGTGCCAGGACTCTCTAGTGAGCGGCGGGGCTGTCTTCCCCAACTTCAGCTACGAACCCGCCCCCGAGTGGGATGAAGACGGTCGTGTCTTATCGCGCCATTTGTTATCGCTGATTTAAGAATAACATTTTCGAAACCTTTGCCCAATTGGGCTGATAACATCTCCTAAACTGATCATTGTTACGTAACTGCATAGATTAAAAAATTACGGTCATCTGGGTGACGCGGGTTACACTGGGACTTACCGACCAGTTTTTACATTCATCTAGTAGCCGCAACCAGCAATGCTTGTTTGTAGTCTTTTTGTACCGTGACTCCTCCATAACTACCGCATATTCTATTCTTTTGACGACAATGCGTGAACCCGACGACTGTTTGAAATACAGTTCTGTCGTTCATCCTTCACCGGCCGTTGTAGACTGGATGACTTCGACCAGACAATTAAGCACCAGAGAATCTGAGATTCTCTTTTTTTTTTTTTTTNTTTTTAAATTCAATCCGTTCTTGATGAATTTCCACTGTTGCTCGGTCTGGAATCGTGTGCCGGCGTAAGTTAAGCCGCTTGATCCCTGTAATTTCCACGTTCGTTAAAGCCTTGCATTACGAGTGTATGTACATGGACGCGTTGTTGATGTTTCTCGCGTGCAATATACTGAAGAAAACGCTGAAGATTGTAGCGGGTTTTGTCGTCGCGTATTTACGATACGACTGACGTTCATTTGATACCATCTCTTCATGGGAAGATCGACCCTATGCTTATGAGTAAGACGAGCTGTTGGGACTAGTTCCCTCTCTAGAAAGGATACGGTCACAATGAAAAGGTTTCGGCTGGTCAAATATATACAGTGGGAAAGCAGAAGAAATTGCACTCATAAGATTTAATTTATTATTGAAAATCTAGCTAGCCAACATTCGTAGAGCTCACACAGAATATATATTTTATAATGTAAAGTGAAAATATTAAACAAAATATTCCTTTATCGCGTACAGGGTGGCTCAGAAGTAACTCACTCTAGTATTCTTAATTTTCAAAACAAAACGAACGCTATGAACATGATTCGCTAGAGGAAATAAAAAATAATACAAATGTTCAAGTGTACACAAGGACAATGTCAATAAGAAAATTGCAACGTGATGGCCGAATCCATTTGAGAAAGAAAGAACCAGTTCTTCTAAAAACACGGTTGTATATTTACGTCAAGAATTTAAGGAGACTGGTAATGCTGATGATGATGCACGATCTGAACGATTTACACCAACGCCCTGAGCTGTCAAAACAGCCGCAGTCATCATTTCAAGGATATTATATTCAAAATATAGTGTTAATAAAGCTTAGAAATGGTTTTCTTGCGAATGAAAGAAGTTTCAACATCCTAGGGATCTTAGTTTTGTTTTATTAGCTAATAAAAAGGGCCATATACTTCTGGGTCACCCCGTACATGGTCTCATAACCCACAAAACATTTATGGCTCAGGACAAAAACATTCAACCAAAACAGTTTGTAATATTTAAGATTTAGTCGTGAAATCTTTGTTGCCACTCACTACTAGGAGACGGTTTTCCTATGATGAAATTAGGCGTTGGTAAGGTTGTTGTAGCGTGTGAGCCTATTCTTCGACGCATATTTTATCTAGTTCTTCAAGATTCATAGGACTTCTCAATGAACCTTCTTCTTCGGTGTCCCCCAAAGATGTCCACTAAGTTTGAAGCCCTGGGATTGGCTTTGCCTCGGGAAAGCGCTGGTTATACTTTCCATAAATAATTTAGAAATTAATTTTGCCCTGTGTTTCAGGTTGCTATCTTGCTAGAACATCCATTTTCGTTTTTGGAATACACCCTTAGCGCTGCCCCTTCTTTTTGCTCTTAGAGAACGATGCTCTTTCTAGGTATTTATTTAAAAAAAATTTCTTTACCAATTTATTGCCTCTGGTTTTGGCATGGATAGCGACGATAAAAAGTCTTTGCTCCTTTGTGAGCTGCATATTTGGGTTAATCTCTTGAACATTTAGTGAAGAATATATCACAATCATACGTTTGCTGTAGTTATGCTCTTCGTATCCGGAATAGGAATAAATTTAGTTATTTATTTTATTATTTGCGGCCATTATTGAATTGGAAGGTTGAAACAGAGGATTCCGGTTTTTGTGAAACACCCTGTACATGTAGCACAAATTGCGAAGGCTTACGGAGCTCAGGTCCCTGTAGCTCAAATGGTAGTGTGCTTGCCTACTAGTCAGGAGCCCCAGGGTTGGATTCCGAGTGGAGTGCCGCTCTTGACTAAGGAAGAATAAACCTGACATTCCCCAGAACAGGAAGACCAGTGCGACTCGGAGTTAGGTGTCCTTGCTGCGTCCGATGTCTCCCATGCAATGTATGGGATACCTATAAATTTTGTAACATAAGTGGCAGACATGCAACCGCTGACCGTCCCTCATCACTTTTTCTATCAAAACAGCCGCTGCGTTACTTCGACAGATACATTTATCTCAACACTATACCTTGGTTTACGTTGCTACCATTGATTGTAGAGAAAAAAGCCTGTTCCATCCCTTCTATTCCTATACCAAGTTCCGAGTGTGACAAGCTCCTGGATCAATGTAAGATATTTAGTGTTTTCTTCTGGGCCGGATTGTACACGCAACAGATTTGTGAAGAGCTCAAAAAAGTATTGACGATATGAAATAATAAAGGCAATGAGTGTCACATCTTATGGTATGAGCTGAATAAAAGTGAGAGGGAGTGTGTATCCTATTTATGAGGAGGCTAGATATTTTCTAGCGATCGTTGGAACAATTTACATTGCGTGTGTCGATGTTCTCTCATGTTAAAGTTAAGATATCACGAAGTACCACCGACTGAAATGGCAGATGACCTGGCACTTCGTAGGTCAACGAAACTGGTCCGTTAATTCAAAGCGGGAAACATTGGATATCCATCGTGATCGAAGCCATCAATAAGCGAAGTAACATAAGCAGCTGGAAACCCCACAGCCGAGCATGGAATCCTCTGAGCATTGAACTCGGGTCTGAGGTAGGTTTGAGCTCTACGTTGCTGCAGCGCTCACTCCATTATCAGGACGCAATGGTGCTGTGAACCCACAGTATATGGACTGCTACGTAGAGTGTTCTGTGTGTACATACAGTGTATGTTCAGGTATGCAGTGTGAACACTGCTTAGTCAGGTATGCAGTGTGTGCTCTGCTTAGTCAGGTATGCAGTGTGAACACAGCTTAGTCAGGTATGCAGTGTGTGCACTGCTTAGTCAGGTATGCAGTGTGAGCAGTGCTTGTTCAGGTATGCAGCCTGTACAGCGTGTGTTCCGCGAGTACAGCATTAGAGAGGCAAAGGAGAAGGAAGGAGGGGGAAGGAGAGGGTAGGGGTAACCAGCGCCCCAGGAGACCTCGGCCTGGATATTACCCTAAATTTGCCTGTCAGGGGTCATATCTGCCCCCTTCTTCACGCTCTCATATTTACGGTTCTTTTGTTTGTGCTACGTTTGCTCACTCTTTATTGCCTCGTTGTATTTATTTAGCGCGCTTGCTCGAGGCCCAATGCCTTTGGAAAAGAAGGAAGAGGCAATGCTGGCTCTTGCTCGTCGATAGCTGAGGCAAGAATATTCGACGTAAGGGTAAAAGAATTTGAGCCAAGACCAGGATCAGCACACAATATTTCCCACGCCATCAATGGAGTAGGCCTTCATGCGTAATAATCTATTTTTGTATGAAGATATAAAGTATATGCTATGAGTCCGATACTTGTGGAAAAATTGAGCTGGCAAAGCTTCGCTGTGGCATAGCGGGACTTAATGGAAGGTGCGATGCCTGGGAGCGAAACAAACGGTCATGTGGAACGATGCCTTTCATCGGCTTACCGAAGGCGAAGATTGGAAACTACAATTAAGCTTCGCTTCGAATCGATGAAGCCATTTTCTGGTCCTGTATCGTCGGGGACTAGACCAAGCAATCTCTCGATTGCCTGATCTTGTCTGCTGTGACGTTAGGAGCAGCCGTGTTGTGCTAGACCACCCGTACCCCGGCTCGTCTCAGTGTATTTTAAAGCCCCGTTTGGGTCTGTAATGATTTCTTCTTTATTTCCTTACAAATTCACAAGCCCCCTCCCCGCCAAAATAAAAAAAATTCATCAGGTTTAGTTCCAATGAACCGTGATCTTGATCCAATAAAAACCCTCATTTCATTACTGAAAGATGGGCTTTGAGTTTCTTCTCTCTTTAAAGTAAAAAGCAAGCAAGATGATTTATGATTTGGGTTTTAGTTTTATACAGATATGTGGGACTCGTATATAGGAGAGTACTGCGGGATGCCGGGTACATTGCACCGAGACCAGTAAAAGGGTGAGCTCATCTACGACGCTCCTATCAGGGAAAGATGGTAGATATTCTATTCCTGATTATTGACGCACGCACGCGAGGCACTCAAATGACGCTACCGTACTCGTTTGAGGTTATGTTTCCTCGTAAAATCTTATTCAGGCTTTATAATCGAAAGCTTATCTGAAGCACGAGTTAAAGTTGAAGTTGTTGCAATATCGTGGATCTTCAAATGATTTTACAGGACATAGCACAGTAGTATGCTATACCATGTATAGCGTGCTTCTAGTATGCTATAGTATGATTAGTCTATGAAATGCTAAACATATCACATAGACAGATAGAATCGCGTATCACTGCGTAAGGGTAGAAATGCCTACTTTCATTCTCTAATTGGAAATTGACGTCCTCGAAAAAAAAGGCGACAAGTAAGTTATTTTATTTTTCTCCCGAAAAAACTCACGTGAGAACTAAAATTATTTAAAGTTAAAGTTCAGTTAATGCAGTTAAACTGAATGAACTCCATTGAATTCGGCCAGCCACAAAGTAAATAGAGGAACGGGCCGCGCCTGGCTCAAGGCTCAACAAACAAACAACTTTATGCTCTGAAGATTGAAACTCAACACAGTTTTGGCTGACGGCTTAGAGCTCTTTCCCAGAGGCCTCCTCTAGGGCGCAGATACCCTACGAGTGAGATCGAGTGCTCTTTCTTGAAGGTCGCCGCGACGTGAGGCCGTTTGTTCAGGTCACGTAGTTTCCATCATTGCTGCAATTGACAGTAAATGAGCTGACTTGGCATCACCAGCCCCCCCCCCCCAGCCTCGAAGCTGCCACGTACGTCATACTAGAGCACTGCGATGGCGTGTTGCTGCTGGCATCGGCGAGTGCAGTTGTTACTTGGCAGGAGGGTACGACGATCAACGTTTTCCGTCAGGCTATTGCTAAACAGGATTTAGCCCAACGTTGTGTGATTTAGATCGGGATATGAAAAATCTGTAGATAAAAATGTGGGTTTTAAATGCTGCAATAAAAGATAATGGAGCTCAGTTAGGCATCTAAAAATTGCTTGTTCAGTGTGAGCTCACAGTTACGGTGCGAATTTCATTGATGCTCATCTGCTATTCGCCACATTACGTTGATGAGTACTTTGTGCTAATTACATTATGTTAGAATTTGCTCAATAGTTTTTTCCGATGCATTAGCATACGATGGAAAAATAAAGCATTTGAACATCATTAACAATAGATATTGAAACAATTGCAAATATTGTTTCGAACCATACAAAACTTCCGGTACGAGATTTCCATAACTTTTTAAAAATCCATTTGCGGGTTCCATTTTTTGTTTCTCGCGGACGAATTTTTGTAACTTCGTTTGTTTTCAAGCTTGGCCGAGCCTCTATCGCATGCGGCCTGTGGCCTCCCCCCTGGACTAGCGCCTGAGCTTCGCCCTTTCCTCGCAGCTGTGGGGAAATGCAGTTTTCTAGCGCTCACATCCGGGTTCAATGGAGAAACAATCTTTAATATCTTCAGTTTTACTGAGTGTACTGAGTTTTTTTCCCGTTACATTAGATTGAAAACGATCACGGATGTGTGTCTGGAAAACTTTTTACGTATCATTTTGCAAAGACAACATGGTTTTCAATTTTTTATGCCCTGGAAAATACATTAATTAGGCTTAAAAATGATATCCCAGTGCTTCATATTATTTTGGGAACCTTCGTATGGGAAATCTAAAAAGAGGAGCAAGATTTCATGCCTACAGCACTGGCGGGATTTGAGATTCCAAATTCCTTTAGAAATTTAATCTCCACAGTCGTAATCGTCCGGACAGACTCGGACACTAATATCTTCCCACATATCAAAAACTTTCTGATTTTGTATCTAATTCATGGCTGCATTTCCGTTGCTCTCTAAAGTTAGAGACTCGCGTACAGTTGACAGATTTGCCCAGCTTGTGATGAGAGTTATAATGCACCTGACATGTATTCGTCAACAAATATACAGTATCTACGTGAGGAGTGAGAAATGGTGTGCAAACTTCGTCTCAAGCTTAATCGATCAAAAATATGTGGAAAGCAAACCCAGTCATTTACTTGAAAATGCTACACTCATCCATAGATGGACTTCAATGATCAAGAATTTAGTTGAGTTACAGGGTCAACGAACAGGATGAATAATATTCCGGTCAAATCTCTTTTTATTCACGTGTCGAGTCATAAGACCGTCTTTCTTTTACTTCCGTTAATAACATGCGGCACCAAACCGCGACTCCTTCTAGGTTGATTCCACTGAATTATATGCCATCCTACGCAATGTACGCGATTAACCTACAGACGACCAGCAATGAAGACACGAGCTTTATTTGAACACAGATACAGAACTTGTCCGGACCTCATATCTTGCACTGGTGTACACGCACTATCGAGCACGTCTTGCAGGGCTCCGAGTCGTACGGTGCAGGAAATATAGCAGCACGTCTTTGCTACGAAGCAGCGGGATTGTTAATGGACGCAGCTGAGATAATGTAGCGTCAAGTCACTTCATCAGACTACTCATCATGCTGCGGTCGCCATGTTATGTCCTAATTTGGAGCTAATGCGCTCCAAATCCCCACATCAAAACACTCGCCCTCGTCTTCCTCTGAGAGCGAGCTCGGGTCCCGTCTGTGTTGGGGGGCTGGCACAACTGAGTAACGGGACTCAGCTGAGACGAGTGACTCGGCTCAAGCTGAAAGAAGAGGTTCAGCACACGCTAATGAGGGACTCAGTCCCGCCGAGTTACTAGGGCTCAAAGTCAGTTGAACAGACAGGCTACAGAACAGCTGAATAGAAGGAGCTTAGCAACATCTGAATAGAAGAACTCGGCATCAGCTGGACAGATCTCAACACCAGCACAAAAAAGAAAGCTCGGGTGGTCCAGCCTCCATCAGAAGCAGCACTGGTAGAGGCTTCACAAGACGGCGACAAATTAGCGTTGGACTTAAAACCGGCGAGAGATGTTCGTTCTTGTTGGTGCTTCTCTTGCGACGTCCTATTAGGTAATTTGCTTCTCTCGCTTGGCAGGCGTATTTTGCTTCAGTTCTACACTAGCTCAACAAACTGATCCCCCAAAATATTCCCTCATTCGGAGATTGAATTCCGTAATTTCCTGGAACGAGCTTAATTTAGGCAAAAGAAGCTGAATTTACGGTATGAGAATCAGAACGTTTTCATTAAAATTCTAGTTTTGATGGCACGAATGATTTGGGAGTTCCATGAGAAGCCTTCAATTCTTTACGTTTACTAAAACTGAGTTTTAAATTTAGATTTTTTTTTAGCTCCCCGGAGCGAGAAGTGAATAGAGATGGTGCAAGTGAGTTTAAATTTGTGTTTATTTTCATACTAAAGAAGGAAGACCGAGCCTTCACTTTTTCACCATGGTTTTTATGTGGAACTTTGCTGAGACTCCAAACTTTTGGGGCTAGTTCATATCTTGAGTGTTTTACACCGCCAGCTCGAGGCGTGCTCCGATATAGCTTCATTAAAATCTTAAAGTTGCTCGCGCAAAAATAATCACAGCCCAAGTCAAGAGAAATGGGCTCCTCGAGAGGAGGGCCCTCTCTGCTGAGGTGGAATTTTCTCCCTAAAATATTCAGTGGTGGTTGGTAACAAGAAGTTGTGAGCCAAGAAATTCCTGTAGAAACTTTGTCGAGGCAATAATTTGCTTCTTTTACGAGTGTGGAGATAATCTTTAGCCCGTGCCTTGGGGTAGAGCAACGCTGATGCCAGCATGGGAAGCGACGCTTTTTGGGCGGGCTAAACCAGGCGACGGACTCAAAAATATAGCGCATGTCTTTTTCTCCCTTTTAATTACCTATATAGTTTACATCACATAAAGACTACCGGGAAATTAATAAACATAATTAAACCTGTGTTATGCCTTTCGAAAAAGATGGCTGATTTATTTTAATTCAAGACTGAACTTTTCGATTTAAGTAAATTTTTCTTATTTGTTCGTAGGAGGGTGAGGGCTATAGATGTCGTTGAGGCCGTGAGTGTTGGAACATGTATTTTTAAGTGAAATTGCGTTTTATCATGGGCCTTTTTTGTATTATGATTATTTTCAGCATTGTTGTTTTCGATTATCCGTGGGTTGTTTTTAATCATCGTTACTGGATAGATTTATCCTTGTTAGTAGGACTTGCGTCTGAAATGTTAAACTCACGTGGAAGGAGAGAGGCAGGCGAACGGAGATCAATGGGCAAGAATGTAACTGAGGAAGTAAGGTGAAACTTGATTCAGAAATGAGACAGTCACGTAGTGACATGAGAGAGGTTGGAAAATTTCTGCAATCAGGGGATACGAAACTTAGGTCTCAGCAAAAAAAAAGCGAGAACCGCTTGGACGTGGAAAATTGGGGCTCCTGTGCACTCAAAAGTCGCGCTCACAGTAACGAAGAAACATGATAACATCGGGAATTAGTTGAATGATTGGAAGAGCGTACCAAAGAACGTTGTAATCCAGATCGAAATAAAATAAATGAAAAAATGGAACTGGGAAGAACAAATGCAGAATTAAATGCTATTAAAGTACCAAATTATGGCCCAGAGGGATTGTTGAAAAATTACTGTACAGGATACTAAAAGATTCTTCCACGATAATGGCAAATACGCACCACGGTATGGGACTTGGATGGTAGAAATTGAAAACGATGCGGCACTTCTTAAATTTATTGTGTACTAGTGGTAAGAAATTAAATTACAGAAAATTAAATAACTTCTTGTGGAAAAACATTGAGAAATGTTGGCTGTTCTGAAGTGAAATCAATAGGCATGAAACTACATCCTGAAGATATGAAATACATAGCGTATGTGCGTTCTAAAATATCCTGTTACTTTATATACAGGGAAGTCTTGAGCGCAGCACGGCCCTCACACACAGAGTCCAAGCTCCTACATATATCGTGTTCGAGTTATCAGAAATTATTTAGTAACTGACTTTATCGCGTAACTGAATCCTATACTGATCACAGGTAGGTGCGACGACCATGGTTTATTTAGCTCCTATCAAAGAGGGTCGGGGCTTCATGAACTAATTATTACACGATCCATAAATGAAAATGAGTGTTGTCGTACAGGCGGAGATTAATCGCGATGATACAGGCGCTCGTCAGCGTCGACCTTCAAAACTGCGCACGGTGCAAAAACATTGCGCAGCAGCGCCCTGAGAGCTCTAACGAAGCCCGAGTGTTTTTTGCTGCTCTGTGACTGCCTTCTGTGGGAATACTCGCGTTATTTAACACGTGATGTCTGTGCAGCAGCCCTCACTGGAATACCTGCGTTATTTTATACCCGACGCTTGAAAATCCTCTCCATGTAGAGTCTGTGAATGTAGCTCGTGAAGCAAGACGGGCAGTATTCAGTCATAACTTGCCCTCGTTTGTTTGCCTAATGAAGATACACAGAGATATTTATTCTTAATAATGAATAGCAAACGTCGGAGGAAGGAATTTACCCAGCACCAAGCCACGTGAAATATCGAAGCAAAGCATTCAAACAAGTTTTATTTTGTAGCGTGACGCGCGCTAATTGCGAAAGAAAACTTTTGGGTGAAATTTTCGCAACGACCTGCACCGAATTAGCACTTTTCACAGCATAAATGACGAGAGGCTTACTCCGAATACGGAGAAGCTCTGAAATTTGGAGCGATTTTAAGATTGCTGGAAAATCGAGTTTTACGATCACAGCTCAACGGAGTGGAGCTTCGCGTGGAGCTGCGCCTGAAAGGATGGACGTGAAGTTTTGATTAAGAAACGCTGATCCCGCCGTGGTATAGGAGTCGCTTTAAGGAAGTCTCGGTATTAACTGAACGGTATGAATTAATAACGGCAGAGCGATGCCACTATTTCTGGGGTGCTCGGTCCCCAGCAGCGCTCGGTAGATGGGGGTGCTGGTTACGTGCTAAGCCTTGATTTCATTTCAGCCAACTTTCCTACCGCATGCATCAACTTATCTCTTGTTTGTGGATGGGAAATTAGAAAGAAATTAGGCAGCAGTGTGCTACTGGATAGTCTGAAGTAGTGTGACTTGTCCGTAATGATTGGCAGTAGTGAAATTAATTGTTGCTTTTTAATGTGGAAATAAGTGCCCTTACGAATTTAGGTGTTCTTGGCAGAAAACCTCTAAATGACGCTTGAGAATACATGCCAGCAATTGTGCGTCCGAGTCGTGAGCGGGTAGCTCGGCTTATTGTGGGTGTCAGTGCGAGTATGAGTGTGAGTATGAGTGCGAGTGTGAGTATGAGTGTGAGTGTGAGTGCGAGTGTGAGTGTGAATATGAGTGTGAGGGTGTGAGCGAGTAGCTCGACGCATTGTGTGCTGTGAGAGAAAGAAAGAGCACCTCTACAATGGAGGACTGTAGCGCGGTTGCTTGCTGAGCCCGCCGTATTGCACTCGAGGAGCTTGTCTACGCACGTGTAGCGCCTGGCCAGCTCGGCTGTTGTTGAGGTGCATGCTCTCTAAATTTGGTGAGAAAACGACCTAAGTTCTGTATTGCATGGCGATGAAGCCCTACCATAATACAGCTACAGTCGCGTGCATCGAGTTGTCAGTGACGCACGAAAAGGTCACGTGTTCGTATGGAAAATTTTTGGAATGTTGTTCACGATCTTTCGAACGTTCGAGCTAGGAAAAAAACTGAAAAGGTGTTCTCAAGCTAAGCTTATTAGTGACCGCTACTTTTGTCTTCAGGACGTGTGAAGTGTACATGCCATTACCGATCGCTACGTTCAAGTTCAGGAGGTGTGTAGTGTACATGCCTAAATGACTAAACAATGGCCCAACTAGACCTGGTCGTTGGCCGAAGCAGCAGGATTATTAATTTCTGACCGCCTAACATGCATGCCGGCTCAAGGTGATTCCTGCACCCAAGACTGCGCAGGTGACCTCATACCTGACAGGTCTTTCTCAGAGCGCGTTTCCACCCTGAGGGAGCTCTGTTGCAGTCCACAGAGCCTGGTCCACGCCCAAATGATATGCAGAACCTTTCCATGCTATGAATTTCAACTACAGACCAGGGCTCGGGCAAGAAGTAGCATATATTTGCTCTCCTTTTCCACATTATTCTGGACTCTGTGTGCTGAGTTATTGACCGCAACGCGCCACTTTCCACTCAAAATTGAGGTGTTTCTACATGTCTGCTTCTGTATTATGTGTGCGGAGGGAGGAGGCGGGGACGAGGCGTCAGTTATCGTTAACCTTCAAAAGTAACTTGCTGTAGAATTTGCAAGCGACCACTTCTTAAAGGTTGCGTCTTAGATGCATGTTACACAAGGCAAATGCTCGATAGGGGCAAAAGAAAAATTAGTAGTCTTAATTAAAAGGGAAATTAATAGACATGGGTATGAAAAACGTTCGTTCAGGTAGATATTTTTTCCATTGCGTACGCGGAGCTAAAATTTTTTTTCTTGCATATCTCTAGCCCACTCTTTCTATTGCAGTTCTTGATAGCACGGTAATATCTTCGCTGCGCTCACCAGCTGTTCTCTTCCTGTTCCCTCTCACACGCCTAAATGTCGCCCGAATTATTTTCATTCTTCATTATTTGAGTCAGGAGCTATTATGTATGAGAGTCTGGTGAATTGCTATGCCGTTACAGGACGTCCATGCAATACCTTAGCATTTTACTTGGCACATTTTCTTATCTCATTTTCGATCATGAATCGCAATTTCACCCATGAAGATGCGCCAAAGTTCATCTAAGGTGTCTGTGCTGTCTGTCGCACTGATGACCTCTTCAATGATGCCCCGCTCTCTGGACCAGGCTTGAGGAATGGCCCATTGTATGATTCTAACTTGCTCTTATATGGAACACGGACCTCTTATAGGGTAACGCACATTCACTTCTCTCTAAGTTTGTATTTTTCTGCAGTTTCTGTCAGATCTGCATTTTCTTGTGCCCCCCCGAGCTAACACCTGTAACCTGAATGCTTCTCAACAGAACAAAGATGACTGTGCGACTGAAGTAAACTTTACGAGACCAATGGGTCACTCTTGATAAGTTATAACAAAGAAATTAAATTCGCGTGATTTATATTGTTGTTAAGAAATTTTTTGACTCATGAATTTAATTGAAATTCCATGTGTCCTAAGAAAGGATGCGTTCGTAAGAGAGAATAAAAAATCTGCAGAGAAACTAAATTTCGATAACAACTCGTATCCACGATACAGGTCCCGTAATAATTACCGACTATATCACGTCGAACAAACAATTAAGCATTTCAGACTTCTACGAATATTCGTACATAGGTAAATATTCATGAAATAATTATTGCCTTGTGACGGTATTTACTCACGCGGCTCGAGCAGCTGGTATCTGTGCCTGCATGAGTATGACACAGACGGTCTCTGTCGTGCCTTATCTGCTGTGGCAGGCGCGAGGCTACGATTATATCAGGCCTAATTAATGAGGGACTCTTCAGCCGCCGCGGCGTGTAGGAAGAGGCTGAAGCTGCCGGGCATCGCAAGTAGCCAGGCATCGCACGTCCATCACAAGCTGGTGCTGCTGCGTGCAGTATTTCCACGAAATTGCGTGAACTAGCACGGGGCCATGAGGAAGTAGCATTTAGTACGCACTACTGAAAGCCTGGAGTGCTTGTTCGCTGGTTTCATTCTCTGTTTACTTGCTTGACGTGAAATATTCTCTGATGAACTTAGAGGCTCGTATCGTGGATACAAGTTGTCATAAAAGTCCGACGTTTTCCAAAATGGAATGAAAAACAGGTGTGTGTCTAGTGATGATATTTGGCGAATTTTATTTTTTGTCTGAAGATACAACTTATCAAGAGTCGCAACTGTCCCACGAGTCGCTGGCGCCCTAGTGGATTTTGACTAACTTTTGTGCAAGATGTGGCTAGCAATAATCGGAATCGTGGCTAGTAACTAGAACTTCTAGAGCACTTACACTTTTTGGATTGATACAATGTGGAGCACAAGGCTGGACGAGTATTTTTATGAGTACATCAAAACCTATCGTTTCAGTCCGTTTTTTGTTCCACAGGCTCCCATGTTTGAAATGGTCGACGAAAAAATTAAACTTTTAATAAACAAGAACCGGATGTAAACATTGGATGATGAGAGGTGCATTAATATACATATTACAGTGAGGGAACCAACTGTGTGGACACCGTATTGGAATATTGATAAGATATGCAAGGTATTCTTTGCTTGTAAAATCAGCAATATTTGTTTTATCATTAATTTTTCATTGGTATACCCGAACCTTTCTCTTTTCATGCTAATGCATAGAACACAGTCAGCAAAGTACCTGGGTGCATATGTATTTATATCTATTGTGATGTGAGTGTTTCACGTTTCTTTCATTACCTGTGCAATATAAGCTTGAATAAGGATGAAAATAGCATCATCTACGTCCCCCGTGATTCTTTCTCCCTTGAACATTGGACTTTTTCTTTATAGACTCAGGCACCGTGCGCGTGCCATCGAGAAAGCTCTTTTATTCACCAAGTTTCGAAAACTTGAACTCCTTGGACAAAGAATTAGTCACTTACAACTAGTATGGTGTAGGACGTCCACGAATACGAATAATGGCGGCGATTCTGCTCGGCATTAAATCTACAAGTGTCCTAATGTACACCTGGTCGATTGTAAGCCACTCTTGCATCTACTGATCTCGCAGTGCGGCCACAGTACGTGGACGATCTTTTTGACGTGTAACTTGTCGTTCTAGGTGGTCCCTCCAATTTTCTATTGGGTTCATGTCTGGGGACTTATCGGACAAATCTAGATGCCTGACGTTTCTTTAATGACTGTCATGCCAATTAATGACAATTCTCGTCCGGTGCACCCGACAGTTGTTACCCTCGAAATGAGTTCGAAAAGCATTACACTGGAGCTCGAAAAATTATTATTTTGTCTTATTTTTTGTTCGATGAGAGCATTTATGAGTCGCAGAAAAAGTATGCAAGGCTTTCTGCTTGAACTGAAATCTATCATAAAATTTGGGATAGAATTTCGTGCGCTAGATTTCCTTGTCTAATTTCAATATTTAGTTTTATTTTCATGATTAAATACTCATTTCAACACTTGTTGCGTATCCTCGCATTTTCCCATAGGTTTTTAGCTTATCTTATGCTTTTTCTTTCGCTTTTGAACGATCAATTTTTGTGGAGTTCATTTCTTCTCGATTTCTGAGCCCAGCTTCACCTGAGGCGCCCTAGTTCAACGAATTCGTGACGTCATTGGGATTGCAGCTCGCGATAGTTTGTTCTGACGCTTGAGGATCGGCTCGGCAAGCCTTAAAGTCGACTTTTTCCGGTTTACCAAGGCTTAAGCAAGACAACAAGCAATAAATAAGAGCAATCAATATTTTAAAAAGTAGGTCAACATAAGAAAAGTACATAGTTTGCTTCATAAGTCCTATCCAAACATACATAATTTCTTGTTCTATCTCTTTCGCACGCAGCATTCACAGTTTGATTTCTTTTCTTATATCCCTCACTGATATCCTGTTATATTTTATTCTTTTTTACGACTCCATTTGATTCAATCTATCCTTAATTATCTACTCCTTTATCTGCTTACACTCATTGTTTCCTTTCCGATGTTTAAAAAGTCTTTCTTTATATTCCCTTTTTCGATACCGTTTTGCATATCTATTCCTTCCCCACTCTAACTGCTAGTGCTACCTCACTTTTTCCCATCCTTCTCCCTCCTTTTAATCCCCCAACTTATTTAATCAACGTAAGGGGCTTGCAAACCTCCACGTAAATCTCTGGCGCGATACCACTTACTGATTTACGCACGGCGGCGCACTGAGTCTACACACAGAAAGGGAGGAGGGGAGGGAGGGGGGATGCGATGTATCACAGGAACGTACGAGGTACACATTGTCTTAGCAGCTTCAGAACCTCTTTTGGGAGCTTTGTTCGCTACGATGTCTGATCATCCCGCGTCTGTGCTACCAAGCATTTGATCATCCTGCCTCTGTGCTACCAAGCATCTGATCATCCTGCCTCTGTGCTACCAAACATCTGATCATCCTGCCTCTGTGCTACCAAACATCTGAACATCCTGCCTCCGCGCTGCCTTGACGTACCTGTCTGCGTACTTACTTTCATTCACCAGCCGTCGCGTGACGCATTACTGACGAGAATCACGCGCCCAGCGCAGTTAATCAATGAATTCAGGACTCAAATGCAATATGAACATTTCCTGCAAAATGAATGCTGTGCAACATGAAACTCGCTCTATATCGCTAAATTTAGTATAAATTATCCTATCTCTATTGGTGTTTTCGTATCTGGTCGGAATGAGATGTTCTTGTTGTAGGAAAAAATGTTACTTAATTCGTTATTATTTCTGGTGCTCTTCAGGTGCTCCTGAAGTAACAACTGCTGTGCAAACGGACGAAGTAATGAAAATCCCTTCATTTTATTTGTCTCGTTTTTCTCGAAATGATTCCGAAAATCAAAAATGAATATCTGGAGCCGTTTCAGTTGCGTGATCCTTGTACGTTTGAACGTTGTTTGGGGAACTGCTGAAGGTACTCGAACATAAATCACCTCAAACGTTTGATTTAGAACACATGTACATGTGCACTGATGTGCTTAAATTGGTCAATCTTAAAAAAAAGACTTGATTACGTAGAGATACAAAGATGGAAGCACCCCAAATTACAGGACACGCAGGGCCCCCAATGCCCCTTACTTTGGTGCTGCCAAGTTTATTTAGAAACTCCTGCTGTGTACGACGACCAATTTCTACTGTTGCTGACGATTCATTTCCGAGTTTGGTTTGCCTACTTGGCTCAGATTCGTCCATAAATTGAAACTTTGACCATTTTCGTCACCCTCGGCGTCGGCTTTATCCAGCAGCGCCGCCAGGAAGACGCTTGATCGAAACTTATCATGTTAGTTTTGTAGCAAATTTGGCGCGGCCCAATAGCGCCACCTATGTCTAGCACAGGCCTCGCTGCGGCCGTCACAGATCAATAAAACCGTGTAATATCGATTAAATAATAGTTTTGTACTGTAGGCTTTGCTGAGTAAATTACAGGCTAACTCGAACGTAAGCAGGCAGGGTTCATTTTAAAGGCTGCAACGAACAATATAAAAGTACAACTACATATAATGTAATACGAGAATGCGCCGAGGCTCAAAACGTTCTATCTGAATGTGTTTCAGATTTTCATTTGCCGTTGTTTTTCCCCGTGAACTTGCGAGACAATAAGGGCGTAGCAAAGGTCGAACGATGGTTTAGTGAACCGCCTTGAAGTGACGAGACAACGATCTCAGACGGAACTCTATGTCTTGTTTCTGTCTCCGTCGGCACTTAGTTTACACGCACAACTCTTTGCCTGTTTGTGAATGCGTTCAAAGTAATCATTTTACATACTTCATTAAAATGAATTTTGAATTGTTTGCATCACTGCTCAGTTAATTTTAGGTTCAAATTTTCAACGACCTCTTTTCTCCTGCAATTTATTACTGCACATGTTTTTACTCAAGACCAGGTTAGTGTACAACTGCAGCAAAATACGTAGGCTCATCTTCCCAGGTTTCATTCATAAATATCCATTCCCATTAACGCTTCCAAAATATGCACCACTTTTTCCACACCACATTTCTTTCACAAAAATTTACTAACAACAAGCCACGCTTTTCTTTTAGGCTGTCTCTGTAATTTTGATTTTTGAAGCACATGCATGAAGTCCCGGGAGCTCTTATTTACTCCTACCATGACGACATAAACTGAGCTCGTGTACATAAAGCCAAGCGTTATCTGGGTAATGACAGATTGTCAGATCATTTTCCAGCGCCGAGGTTTGCGGACTGTCGGGACCATCGCAGCCAGCAGCCCGGAGAACTGCCCCCCATCACGGGTAGGAATACGACCGCTGTTTATACGAATTTACTTGCATTTTAAAAAATTAATAAATTGAAATGTGCTTGCACAAAAGTTTCGGAATTTGTGTATAGTTCAGTGCACGCTGCCCAACGTGCACAGTTCTCTACCTTCACCATACTTTAACATATGCCACGTGTTTCTTGAAACAAAAGTGCAGACTACCAACAGAAAATATCATTTCAATGTTTTGCTTGTGTTACATCCGACGTAGCACCCGTGTGTTTTTGAGAGAAAATGAATATGAAGCGTAAGGATCGCGGCTACTTGAAAATAATTTTTAGGCAGTGAAGGGTTATGTGTTTTGAACGAGATGGTCGCCCTTTGTGCGCCCTCCTGCCCTCGCCACGTTAGAGCTTGCCCTGCTGTGGGAGCGGAGAGCTATTCTTAAGTCGGGGCAGGATTTTAGGAGTAAGTGTAGATATGCTAAGCCAGGGTTTCACATGTACTTCATTTTCTAAATATTTTCGTAGAAGAAATTCATGTTAAAGATTTGCGATATGACTACGTATAGTTTTAAAAGGGGTGAGGGTAAGATTGATAACTTTTAAAGTGTAAAATATAGTCGAATAAATATTTCTTATAATGTATAATTTTTAAATTCCAATGACATCAAACTCAAGGTCGTTTGGCATGCGCATGTTTTCTTCACTTCACTATGATATGTTGCCAACTGGGTAAACTCTAAAAACTTTAAATTTATTCATATTCGTGTAGGGAAACGATTGGAGGGGCAGGTGTTTGTGCCGTTATGAGACAGCTATTTCTAAATATCTAGTTTTTAAAGGTATTGTTATGCACGTTGAATATTATGACTGAGATCAAAGGCATAGATAGAGCTGTACGAGAAGATTCAGGACTTATGCTCTATTAAGGTTCAGAGTTGATTGCGGAAAGTTTTTTCGATATTTTTACTTAATATAACTTTGAAGGTTGAAGAGTTTATGCTTTAATTTACACATCGTTTTTTATAAACAATGGCACAAATATTCCGGAGAATTAGTTCAAAAAAGCGCTGGTTCGATTTCTTCACTTAACTTTAAGGTTTCATGACCCTAACTTGCGCAACAAGCTTCAAAATGGACAGTGGGGGCACAGTCGACTTTACTGAGCAATTAGAGAGCGGTTTTGACAGTTCCCGCACGCGCGTATCTTAGTTACCTAGATTAATTCAATCTGAGTTCCCAACGATGCAACCTAAGGCACGTGGGCACAAACAACAACAACAACACAGCCCATTGTTTCATCCGGAGCTTTGTTTTTAGGAATACGACCGCTGTTTATATGAATTTACTAGCATTTTTAAAAATTAATAAATTGAAATGTGCTTGCACAAAAGTTTCGAAATTTGTGTCTAGTTCAGTGCACGCTGATCTGAAATAGTCCCCTTTCCCAGGAGGGAGAAGAAGGGGACGCGAGGCACACAACAATTACATACATTCTCTATACCTCATGAAACGTGCCTTTTATAGGTAAAATAATAGTGCAGTCGGGGCAAAAGATGACGGAGAGTCATAGCTGCACGTAAATCCGCGAATGCAGTCTAAAAAATTCAAGTCACGCCATGGAACAACCGTACAAACTACTGCTATTGTAGCAGTGCATAGCGGTGAGGGCAGGGCTGACAGGAGTAGAGGCTTGCTGCAACTTTCCCTGTCAGTGCGAAGGTTTAGTGCGGTCAGAACCGAACGTTTGAGTTCCTATGTCAATCGCGGCTAATGTACGTCACAAGGAATGTGTGTTTTAGCGAGGAAATACAGTGAAAAAGAAAAATAATAGTTATTTTATGCCTCGATATTCTTGTTGCTTTCTGCATCGCAATTTCAAATTAGAAAGACTTTGAAGCTTTAATTCCGTGTGAAAATGCACTGCATGTAGCACACGAGAGAAAGAAGTCATTTTCACCCACAATTCCATTAGCAAAAGCCCGGAAAATACTTCTAAGCTTCAATTCCTGACCACATTTCACAAATACGCGCTGCCATTCCGAGATCTCGGGGAAACTCTTTGGAAGCCTCACGTTACACTGAGCGGCTACATCGTAAAGTGATACAACAGACCAATTAGATCCTCTCAGAAGCTTTGACTGAGCCCACAGGTCGGAAAGTCAGGGAGGTTTTCTCGTGCAAAACACGGCTCATGATTCCAGGCGACCAAGAAGGCTGCGTGATATTGGTGTCGTTCTCACGTTCCCATTGCAGCGGTGCGACCGTGCGCGAGTTGAGGCAACGTAGATTGAAAAATGCCGTTTGCAACTCATCAAATTAAGTCTGGAAATGGGAATGAAAACGATTCTTATGGGTGCTATACTAACGGGCGTTTCATAGGTTATATAGAAATGTGACACGTGGTTCATGTTCATATAACTTTTACTGATGTGATGTGGCTGTGTAATTTTACGGGCGCTGTCACGGTGAAATTTTAAAAGGTTCTACACTTATATGATATGGAATAACACGCAGCTGTTTTTTAGGGTGCTGTTCAAATGCGATCGTTTTGGGTGCTGTACAAAGCAATTTTTTGGGCCTTTCTTTTCCTGATCTCGCGCACAGTGAATGACGCAAGTAATTATGTGTCGTGAACTGCTCCTACAAGGTATGGGCTGAAATTTGTCCCTGAGCTCGTAGTCGATGAATTTGCTCTGGGAAAAGTGCCGGTGAAATGCTCATGCACCAGCGAGCGTCCATGACCATCTGTCTGCTTCTCAAGCTATGTAAATCGCACAAGGATTACTTCTTATTTTTAACACGTTCCACTCGCGGGCTTGAAAGATTTCAAACTTGAGAATAGAACTCATGTGTTTTTTAAAGCATTTAAGAAATCGCGGAAGAACCATTTAATACTTTCAGCCCCTTCTAGATGCGAGCTTGAAGAACCTCATATACGCGGTTGAAACTCAAGGTTGGCGTACAACACTTGCGTACAACATTTGCGTACAACAGAGTGTAACAGTTGCGTACAACAGCCTGCAACAGTTACGTACAACAGCGTGCAACAGTTGCGTACAACAGCCTGCAACAGTTGCGTACAACAGCGTGCAACAGTTGCGTACAACAGCTTGCAACAGTTGCGTACAACAGCGTGCAACAGTTACGTACAACAGCGTGCAACAGTTACGTACAACAGTGCGCATCAGTTTCGTACAGCAGCGTACAATAGTGCACAACAGTTGCGTACAACAGCGTGCAACAGTTGCTTACAACAGCGCGCAACAGTTGTGTACAACAGCGTGCAATAGTTGCGTACAACAGCGTACAACAGCGTCCAATAGTGTACAACAGTTGCGTACAACAGCGTCCAATAGTGTACAACAGTTGCGTACAACAGCGTACAACAGTTGTTCTCAGTCGCCCTGCTTGGGCTTGGGCTGGCGCCTGCGTCAACAAGACCCGCACGCTAAAGTTCGGCCCAGCGACAATAGGCGAGATTACGAAACGCCTTGATATCCCTTACTAATATTTGATTTCGTGCAAACTTTTAATAACGTCCTGAGAGAGAGCTGGAATTGCTTGCTCAGCCTTCGAGGTTACTTCGGGCCTGGAGCCCCAACAAAGGTTCCATTTCGAAGTGAACACATTTCCTGGAATTGACATTTTCAAGAAAGGGAGCAAAGCTACTTCATTTCAGTAGAACAAAAAGAAAATGTCTCTCTATTCTTTGAAAATGAGACCTAAAATATTCAACAATCAGAGATAAAACGTCGGTCAGGTTATAGACATAAGGCTGGAAATACTTGATGTTTTCCAAGCACAGTAAAATTTCTTGGGAATTTTCTAGTGAAATTTACTCTGCATGTCTCCGGAGGATCTCAACTATCGCGGGTAACATACGAGTCTTGCAAGCTAATGTTCTCTTTCCAGGCTAGCTCTCATTCTCCAAGCTAGCGTTCCCTTTAATCGGAGTGAATAATTTAAATTAACCATGTGACAATTTTCGGAGGGTGATCCATTTAGAAAGCTACTGACTGACTAGCAAATATTCTTGGAAATACGATTTTTATTATACAGTACTTCAGGCTTCTTAAATTTTCCTATCAAAAGGTCAAAGAAGAATTTCGGCAAATTTCCTTAACAAATGATAGGTTTTTGTTCAATAATTTTACTTCACTTCAATGGCTTTGACATGCATTGTTCTTACATAAAATTCAAATTTAATAAGTGTTCAGTTAGCAATGTATCAAGCTCGGAATAAACTACGACAACACTCAACGAATCATTCTGAAAAAAGGATTCCTACCTCAGTATATGAGTTTATCTCAAGTTTAAGTTGCGACACGGAGGTAAGGTTTGCATGAACGTTTCTCCGCCGGGAATGACGCTCCGTGAATGTCGCCTCATGCGCATGGTTTGCCACTGGGCTTCTGAAGTGCAAGTGACTTGAAAAGCCTTCTTTAATTAGCATAGCAATTTCCAGTGTTAGAATTGAAACTTTTGCTGCCTAATAAAACTCATCTGATGACATGCGACACGTAATGACTTAAATCAGTGAGGGAGCTCACCATGCCGGGCTGAATTATTTATACCATGTTTGCTGCGGAAATGAAAGCTTATGGAAGAGCGTCCATTACCATTCGTACTTTGGAAGTACCAGACAGACATAACATACTAAAATGAAGGTGTTTGAGTCACACAGCCCTGCCGACACATGACCCACAGCCAGATTCAGCACAGGCAGGAACAGCTCACGCATTCGTCAAAGGCAACGAGAAGTGTCGCACCTATGGGAACAAACGGCCGCGGGGCCCATTCCTCATGACAGAGTATTTCTAATGTTAGTGGCGGACAAGCAACTTCCAGTCAACACTGAGAATGAAAAATGGATGGCAAACAAGGGGACAAATGATGAGGGAACATGCTCGACTATCCACACTTCGCATTCGAAGATAGACTTCATGGGCAAAGCTCGTTTTTACCGCTTATTTTTGAAATGATGAAAAAACATTCAAGTAAGGGACATCAAATATTGCATTTCTGATAGAAAATTCGGCTCTTGAACATAATTCCCAGGTCTGAGTATTGGTTAGCACGGGCTGAGGTTTGTGAGCTATGAAGCGCGAGGGCATGAGGCGAGCAAGGCAAGAACGACTCTTACCGCAGGGTTGAGGCGAGTGAGCAAACAAAGCTGGCGAGGCAAATGAAACTTCCGTATAGATTGTCTGGGAAGGCAGGAATACTTTGCAGGATTGTCATTACAGTAGATCGTATCTCCATTATCCCATGAAATCCCATGAATAACGTTATTTTTCACATTACATTTCTCCCTCTCAGTGCATTGAATAGCAAAAGTTCTGTTATGTCAAGCGAAGGCCATTAATCATAGAGAACTTTTACAATGCATCAACTTTGGCTGTGCGAAAAAATATAGAGTCCTGTGTGAGCAGCTCTTCACTAAATGCACAGGCATCACGAGTCCTATGTGAGCAGCTCTTCACTAAATGCACAGGCATCACGAGTCCTGTGTGAGCAGCTCTTCTCTGAATGCACAGACACGGTTGAGTGGCGTCAGTTGCCAGTGGCATGTTGACTATTTCTGAAACTGACGAGCCCTCGTGCGGTGAATTGCAATAATAGTTGCTCATTTCATCACAAGTTGACGGGCATTTTATTGAGTCTGAGTTCGAGACGCTCTCAAATTTACAAACTCGCTGAAAACTCTTACTGAGGCTCGCTCTAGTCTACTCGAGACCGGCCACGAAGTGCACAATCGACGTCCACTTTGACTCAGCTCCCCCTTGACGGGCTGAATATCTTTTCCATAGTTCATAACATACAAACGCGCCATTCGGTCATCTTGCCATTATGTACAAATTCTTTTGAACGCGAAAGTTAGAGGGCCCTGGGGGGATCTATTGCTTGGATCAATACCTTCCGTTCACCATTTAACGATCCCTGCAGTACGGAAATATGAGGGTAATTTTTTGATTGAAATGTTGACTTCTCGTCCATCAAGCCGAAATTTCATCCTGCTTATATTTTGTACATGAAGCCGCGTTGATACTCAATAACTTCTCTAACATTTTCTTTGAGACGACGTAAAACCTCTGCATCCATGCACATGTAACATATTGTACTAAAATACGCACAGTTTGAAGTAAGCAATACCAGCCCCGCACTTCATCCGCGTGCTCTCGTTTGATATTCGCTCGCAGGAGCGTCCCTGCCAAATGTTAGTCGTGTCCATACCGACGGCTGGACCCGCATGCCAAACACGGCATCCTTGTTTCCATACCCTGACCTGGGCCACCAGCCCCGCTGGCCATCATGAGGTTTGTTGACCAGCGACCGCGGCCAATTTGCAGATGCTAATTTTGGTTCGCAATTGCACTGCTCGGATCATCGCTACAGCGACCAGAAATTTTCCGCATAACTCAATTAAAATGACGCTAGCGAGGCCGGTGATGCAGTTTGCCCGGCGTTCTATGGGCATTGGGGCGGTCTGTGGCTCCTGGGGCGAGGGTTGCACTTCTGTGCTGTTACCGCTGGGGGAAACTGGCAGTGATAGAGTCATCAGCTTACCTTGTTCTATTCTGCCGCATTCATAGTCACTTGAATTGAATGTTTTTCATTATATTTTCTACTCAATGAATAACGATATTGGAAACAAACAACCACTAGGAAATTATGCTCTTGAATGCTGCTAGTGCAATTTTTAGAACTCGCATATGAAAAATTGTGAATAAACGATTTTTTTTTTGTACAGAAGGAATAATATTTTATGTTAAATCACGACTCGAATTGGGGGACTTTGCTCTCCTGTTGAAAAGTACAACAGGAAAATAATTTCAATTCGTTCTGTACTTGAACGATTTTTCAGCATGAAAATTGAATGAATTTCATTTCATTTGGAAACAGCCTCGTCCTCACTGCAACCTCCTCGGAATTGCGTCTCCATTTGACATATTCCAACGGAAGTCCAAACCATCTCAGCATTCAATTCGCTTGCACTTTGGCTTCTAATTTTGGGAGGACATTATTTTAGAACACGGAACTTTTCATTCGGATACTCTCGTAGCGTACGCAACTGAGTACGCAACTGAGTACGCAACGGACTCTATTGGAGGCTGCTACTGACTGAGTTATGCCTAGCCTTTTCTTTGTGAGGTCACAATGATATTGAAGGAATGAGTTAGAGTCGATGGATGCTTGTCGCTCATGCCTTGTTGATCAGTACTAATCATAAGCAGAGGCGTCTTTGTGACCGTCGCCCGTTCCCAAGGCTTTGTAGACAGCTGCACATCAGAGAACAATGGTAATAGGGCAGTAGGACACGAACTGGTCACAACGCATGATCCAGTTACGGACTCCGACGAAACTCTAGCAAATTACATGGACTGGAGTCCAATGAGAACGTAAAACAAAACTTTGTCACCATGAAGAATGTAATATTAAGGCAGGTCATCAAGTCGACTCAAAGGACTGAATCACTTCTCAGGTTATCTGAAATTTTACGTGCCAGGCCCAGCGGTAGCGCTGATCTTTTCTGTCGCGCGGCAGCAGTGAAATACAGGTGGTGTTCGACATATTTAACACTGTCTTACGTACGATGTGATTGGTACTTAAATTATTTAGCTTTAGGTGCGCGAAATACGCGTTCTTAATTCAAGTGCACTTATATATTTCGAATGAGAGGAACATTTTTAGCACATGGAGAATCGTGTATCAATGGTGAATGTGCATGGTCGGCTAACCTCTTTTCAAGGCTGAGTCGAAGCAGACCAAAAAAGCAAGTAACTCTCAAGACTCTGGAGGCCTCCCGTAGAAAATATGATCCAGTTAGCGTAGGGTTTTCCCTCTTAGGTCCCGCAACGCTTGCCAGGTGGCTGCGCAGATCTGCACCAGCTGCTGCTGACGTGCTCCTAATCCAATCTCCCCCTCCTCCACCTCCTCCACGTCTTCCTCCTTCTCCCCATCCTTCACTGCCACATCGTCCTCCTTCTCCTCACCCTCCACTTCCCCTCTCCCTCCTTCTCCTTATCCTTCACCTCATCCTCAAAAGTTTCGCCTCCTCTTCATCCTTTTTCTCCGTCACGAGTTTTAGAACTTTGCATACTTGTTTTTTTAAAAGTCTTTTACGCACTCGGAGTTGGCTTTTAGCAATCGTTTTAAATATGGAAATCGTCACCGGCACGGCCACTCTGGTCGTGGAAATAAGAGCAAGGGAACTAAATGCCTTTAGAAAACAGAAGAAGGATACGGCACCTGTCTTGATGAATGGGAAAGATCGCTCGAAGAGGATAACATTCAGATCAGATGCGATTGTAATAATGAACAAGCAACGCAGCAGAGGCCAAGCAGAGCTAAGGCTAGATCTTTACACTAGCACAGAGGATGACTAATGTCCCGTGCAGCTTTGAATTGGAGGCCTTAAATAGCGCTGCTGGTGTGAAGTATCCTTTGAGCGTGGTAATTATTTTGGAAGCAGCCTTAGATACTGACTACCGGGAAGAATCTTATGCAAGACCATCGCACAGATTGAGGGTGTGCGCAGGAAGTCGTCTATCACCATCGAGAAGAAGACTTTGGGCTCAGACTTGCGTGTTACATATGGTTCCAAAGGAGATCAAGGCCGCGAACGGGAAATCCCTCTAAAATTTCCCCTGAACTAAGGAAGCACCGTCACAGTGCATCATTCCGTGAGAGATTCGAATTACTTCTCTCGATGAAGATTCGGAAGTGCCCCGGCGCGGCCAGGCCGTCCAGCCTCGCTCTGCCCTGAGCGCAGGCGCACGTGCGGGGAGACAACTCATCATCTTCGTATTTTTTCGTCCAATTAAAGCGAAGTGAAAACAAATAAAAACTATATACTATCGAACTGAAACAAAAGAAAGCTTAATTGAATTTTACCTACAAGTAGAGACAAAAAATTTTTTTGTTCGCTATTAATTTTAGTTCGCTCTCATTAAAGCAACAAATGTTTCAGGCCGTTCTGCAGCTCCGTTTTTGAAGGACAGTCATTTTATTTCTAATGGCTCCTTTTCCCCTTACGTTTATGGTTTGGTTCACAGTGGCTTGTCATAGTTCTTGGTAAGGTACTGTGTGTTGTGCTATGGTATATTCCAGGTACGGTATGGTATGTTATAATATAGTATCGGACGTTATGTTATGGAATGTTCTTGTGTAGTATGGAATGTCCTGTTATAGTGTATTCTATTCTAGCAAGTGTCTATTTTGCGTGTCCGTGCCCACTGTCAAAGTTTGTTCCTTTCGTATTTTAATACCGCGTATAGGTATAATGATAATAGCACTTTAGTTATTTTTTACTCGTATAATTAATGCATAATACACTGCGATGAACTATTTCTGAGAAATTGCCGTCTCAAACAAAGCCCTTCTGTAATTAATCTGCGTGTGAAACTTCAAAGCTTTTTGAAAGAATGTTCCTATTCTAAGCCTTAGAAACGTTTTTGTTTATTTCTGATCCAGATTACTCAGTTATATTGCTTAATTGTGGAGTTAATCAGGTATTCACACTCTGCGCTATTTTCTCAGTCGTAATCTTGACCAAACCTCATTACTTCTGGAAATAACGTTTTTATTTCGGGGTTTGTTTTCTGGCATCGTGAGGTACATGCTGACAGCGCCCTTTGCATATTATCTTAAGTTCTGCGGGAGCGTTACGAGGGGCGCATGAATTAGCGAGCCCTTTAATTACTCAACTTCAGTAATGACCACGACGACTACCTCTCTCCTCTGCAGCCCAGATTACTGTGCCATGAACTGATTCCTCAACGCGCATCCATTACGACGTGTTTGCTCGGTCGTCAGCAGCTCGCCTGTTAAAAATTAGCAGAGTTGTGCATAGGCTATAGGCAATTCTTCGCAGCTGTGATGGTTCTCTGACAAATTCTGGCAGTTTTGCGCAGATTATTTCTATGGGTGAGAAATCGGCTGATGACTGTTTGCAGATCTCTGTAGTAATGTTCTCAGGCAGACATGACGACTGCGCTACTGCGCTGCCACTGCGCTGCTGGCCATTGAACTCTAGGAAATCCCGTGCACCAAAATTTTATGGGGTCTCTCTTGAAATGGAATTGCGGGCCTAGCAGTGCAGGTCCGCGTGGGGCACTCGCTACTAAGCAGCAATCAAACCTGCGATGTCTAATGGCCAGTGGAAATCCCGACCTCAATTTTGTCCTCCTCCAGACCCAGAAATAAGCTCTACCGCTTATTTCGGACATCTGCCAACACACGCACACCGCACCTCTCGAATTACTCTCTCCCGTAGCACACAAACAAGAGACCACCAAACCATGGCTTGATAATTATTCTACACGGTGGGTAAAAGGTGAGGCATTTTTTGAAAAATGAACTGCAGGGAGACAACTAGTTATAAAAACATTTTCAAGTTTTTCAAATGTGCGTACTGATTCTATTGTAACCTAGAAATTTTAAATTTTGAGTGTTAGTACTCCAAATAATTTTGTATTTTCAAGATAGTGTATGTTAAACCATGGATAATTTTAAGAATGATACTTCACTCATGGGCCGCCCTGTATGTATAATGCCTGGTCTCACGTGGTGCGCTGGCCGTACGGAGAGAAGCGCTATCCGTGGTAGCGGTATTGTAACCCACAATCGATTTATGGGCACCCACTAATGAGCTCTGCGTCGTCTGTGTATCCGAACAGGATTATCGGCATCGGATTCAAAACTCCCAATACTGATCATTATAAAGGGGCGGTATTGGGATCGACGAGCACAATACTTAATGGTAGCTAGGCCGATCAGGGATCAAATATGGTAGGTTCTTTAGGGCTGTTTTATTTTCCAGGTTTCAGCGGATAATGACGCGTACGTACAGCCGTGAGCTGGGCTCGGTCAGTCAGCTATCAGCCTTCAACTGTTCTAGTGAGCGCTCACAATTGATAATGTGCTGTTGTAAAAAATTAGTTGAGAAACTTGTTCATTAACCGAGTATGTTCCCTCTCGTACCGTTAATTGACAATCAAGCCGATCATTTCGAGATGCAGCTAGGAATAAATCTGGTACAACTTTATATTCCACGAGTATAAACATCAGTATACAGTAGTTGGCGATAGCGAGAGTATTTTTGGTAAAGTACAGTTAATTATAATTTTTTATTCTAGTTCAGTGAGGTCTCAGTTCAAATAACTAAATAATAAATTTATTTACCAATTTTATTCCTGTGAATGAGTTGACGAGCCTTGGCGATATTTTATTCTTTAAGAAAATGGCATTTCATCAAGTTTTATTCATTTCATTTCCCTAAAACTTGCTCGCAGTGTTAAAATGCACCTCTCGTTTTAAAGTTAGTGCCCCATTAGATATCATAATGATTTTAAAGTAGATGAGCTACATCCATTTATCAATCTCGGTGTATATTGAAATATTTGAGAATTTGCGCACATCTTTCCCAGTATCGAGAGCATCAGCCCGTCTAACATTTGGTGGTCCACACTCGCTGTGTCTGCCCCACTTGACCGGCTTTGTGCAGAATTTTATGCCCTCAACTTGTTTCCTAACTAATTACCAAGCCTTTCAAACCTCGTGTGAGCTTCGGGTTAAGTCAAAATCAATGCATGGAATGGTAATCCTCATTCAAATTACTGGGAATCCGATTCGATTTATGGGAGATCTGAATTCAAATTATCAGTGATCAGGCATCAAATTAATGGCTGCCAGCTGCAATTGAGATTAATTTTGGCGATATCTACACTCGAGCGAGAGCCGCGCTCGTATCGGTTTCGGTTTCTGATTTCAACAACATCATCATCATCATCGATTTCTGACTCTGCTATCATCAGCAACGGTTCAGACCAAATGATTTCGGGGAAATTTTCCTGCCGGTGTTTGGCTTCAGTTTCCGCAAAACATGACAGAAGCAAGCGGAGCTGCGGGCCACGGCGGCCAATTCCTCAATTTTTGTGAACATACTTGGCATGGCAACATACTTGGCATGGCAACATATTTGACATGGCAACATACTTGGTATGGCAACATACATGGCATGGCAACATACTTGGCATGGCAATATACTTGGCACGTAGTTGGCATGGCAATATACTTGGCACATACTTGGTATGGCAACACTTTGCACATACGTGGCATGGCACTCTACATCGCACATACTTGGCATAGCAATATACTAGGCACATACTTGGCATGGCGATATACTTGGCACATACTTGGAGTGACAACATGCTTGGCATGGCAATGCTTGGCACATATTTGGCATGGCAACATATATGGCATGGCAACATACTTGGCATGACAATACTTGGCTTGTCAACATACTTGGCATGGCAACAACGCATGCGCAGGATCGCTCTAAGCACCATGAACGGGCGAGCAATTAAGGAGATCCGCTTGCAGGCATATCATATTATTGACTAAAATTATTACTATGTTAAGAAGGCTTTCCTTGATTTCGTGTTCATGATAAAACTTTGCATAAGACAAAACATGAGTATTTCTCGAGTTAAACACAATTAAGTATTGTGTGAATCTACGGAAATTTCATCTCGTGAATCTTACTGCTGCTTCTCCCTTTCGCTGTTGAACGTGATGAGAAGTTGATGACTATAATCATCGCAAGAGCTGCTCGAAAAGTGCAGTTATGCTTTAAGGCAGGTAAACTTCATACAAAAGATCTAGCTTTGGTCAAAATTCAGATATTTTATCCAAACACTGATAGTTATCAGTGAACTGATCTAAAAAAATATTCCGGGAGCAACATTAAATTCCAATGATATTGAAACCTTG
>VOMN01097486.1:0-12624 GCA_014899125.1 Orchestia grillus | reverse complement strand
ATCCTTGATTGTTTAAAATAAAGTGACTCTGCTTATTGAGTGAAAGAGTTTGAAAACAAAATGATTGCTTAAATATTGTGTCTTTGTTGAGATATTTTATATGGATCAGAATTTCAAATTTCAGAATTCCAAATTTCAGATCAGAATTCCAGAATTCCAACTATGAAATGAACGAAGAAGAGTCAATTCCGTAGAGTAACTTCAAGGCTTTCAAATCCACTCCTGCATCTCAGCCCGTGAAAATCGGTCATGATATGAGGGTGTTGTTCGGGTCGGCTCTAAATAATTATTTTGGAAATATTTCAGCAATTTATGATACCGCTAAATTTTTTTCTGATCAACTGATCAGGATTTTATTCAGAGCTCGCCAGATCTTGGCGGAAATAATACAAGTTTTGAAATCATTTGAACTAGGTAGGAATTGAGTTGTATTGAAAACGCAAAGGATATTATTTTAGTAATTCTTGACTCAGCAATAAGGGAAACAGTTTCAATCTCGGCCACCACTGATACGTTTCATTTAAACTGAAATTTATAATTCAACCAAAACGATTGTCATTTGTCAAATTCAAACGTCATCAAATATGAAAGAAACATTTATTAATTTAAAAGACAGCGACACACGACAACATCATGTGCTCTGCCTCTATTTTATAAGCTATAAAAAGGGTTCTTTTAGGGTAAAATTGACGGCGGCCGTTTGCAATCACGGACGATTTGTCAACATTGGAGAAAGTGTGATGAATTCGTGCGACTTCTTTTTCAGACATGCGCTTTCGTTGGAGCAAATTAGTCGCTGTCTCTTATCTACAGAAAATGTAAAAAATTTAGCTTAATCGATTTTAGGGACTTTTTTCGCTTATTGCACTCAGCGGCCACCTCGCTTGCGTATGGGCGCGGTCAACTTGTTTGTAGGGGAAAAATTCCGTCTACAATTATGAGAACTCGAAACTAATTTATATCCCAGTTCAATACTGAATATGTTTATTGATCGCTTTCTACTGCATCAGATGTGACGAGGCTGGTGCTCTCGAGAGAACCAGTATTCATTTTAGGAGCCGTGCTTTGTCTACGAAGCTCATGTGATTTCATTCTCTTATTTTATTTCTTGAGTTTGTGTGAATGTGTTTCGTTATGTTTAGTTCAAAGTCACTCTGCATACTCGTGCCTTCTTTGTTCCACTCCACTAGTATAGTCTCGCTCAAGGCCTGTAAATTTGGCTATTTAATTAATAAACTTCACAGGCCACTTATGAATTGGCCACAGGCCACAATAACTCTATCACTTAGGAAGTGTTAGAGTTAGTTATGGGGCTCTTTGCCTTTGGCTGTCCCGTTGGACAGAAGCTTATTGGCAGTTTTAAATTGAGTTATAGAGCGGCGCCATTTTAGAAACGTTATCCTGTTGTTGAGCCTTGTTGCTCGTGCATCTTACTTTCTTATCAACAATGAACTTCCAAGCGTGAAGTTGAGCACAGTCTATCACTGATTTCCTCTAGCTAAGAGCTTCAAATGAGCTCTTATTTATGGTCCCAACCCAGGCCGTAATAGGTACGTCTAACTCAGGTAGGTCATAGTTAGAATGTATTATTTTGAATAATTTGCATTTGGACTAGTCGTGCTATAACCATCTCGTACTATAACCCTTTTAATAAACCGTAAAGTTGATTCATACCATCAGACAAGAATAACGCTTCTGATCTTGTCAAGAGAAGAGGGAAATGAAACCTCTTTTTTATTCTGGAAAGGCTGACAGATTCCACCTTTTAATTGTGCACTACGACCTTGGGAGTACAGGGTGGCCAGACGGTAAGTCCTGTTAAATAAACGAGCGCCTGCCTGCAACTGAAATCAGCGCTCTTTCTTAGAGGTTGGCATGTTAATTGCCCTTTTTACCTTCTGCAGGTTTCGTTCTGAAACCTTTCATATCGTTTATTAATATCTACGAAAATAAATAATAATAAAACGATATTGTCATCAAGAAGGCTTCGTCCAATAATACTCTTTTGGTGCGAGATAGTCTGAGTTTCTGAGTTTCACTACTACTACTCGTCCTATAAATTCTCCACAATTTTTAGGCCTTTCTTTCCTTTTCGAAGTAGTATTAATTAGTATAAAAGTGCTTTTCACACGATCAGTCAGTGCCTGAAGACGGTGACAGCAGACACCCAAATATGGGCATCGAATGCTAACTTTGCTCTCTATTCTGGAGTCAGGTCGGAAGGCAAGGAGTGAACTGTACACGCGAGAACATATCATATAACAATGGCCTCGCTGCCAAAACTTTCAGTTTGGTTACACTTCTGGTGTAAGCTTGGTGCTCGGCAGTAACTTGGGTCGCTGCGTTGTGGGGTGCTGTAGTCGCGGCAAACCAGTATTTGTTGAACGAATTTTGTGTCGCAAAAGTGAGCAAGTTTGTGCAGTAAGAACTCGTTTAGAAAAAAGAAAAACTCCGGCGAGCAGGCAGACTTTATTCGAAAAATCCTTCATAATGATTCGGGGTTTATAAAAAGTTCATTCATGTTGAAACATGCAGCTATTTCTGTATTTTGATTTCTTTAAGTTGATAATTCGTACAGAAAAAAAATAATGGTAGTAATGAGTTGACATCTTACAAAACTTTTAGATTATTTTTAACAGGAACGTAAAAACATCGCGTAGCAATGGTGCGCGATTATTTTCTAGACATAGATATCAGCTGAATTTTAAAGCCCGTTTCGAGTTTTTAAATTTACCGAGTATTTTTCTGAGTAAATTATATGAATAAAATTTCAGTCATGCGACGTTTAGCACATGTAATATTAGGTCTTTTGCTTTGCTCTACACACGTAACACTGAACAATAGATAATAAAATGCCTACCATAGGAACAGGGGCAGCTCACTTGTGACCTCGGCAAGTTATTACCAAGTCAAACAAGCCAAACGTAGGAATGCGTTATTACCAAGTCAAACAAGCCAAACGTAGGAATGCGTTATTACCAAGTCAAACGTAGGAATAGTTTTTATCCGTCTCATTTCCTTACAACAGCCAAACGTTCGTTGAGTATAACACAGTACTTAAAATGCTCGTAGAAAATGTGATCAACGCCAAAACAGTACTAAAACCATTCATGTACGCTTGGGCGTCCATTAACACAGCAACAGCTTCCTTAAAACGAGTTAACAGTAATAAATAAATACTTAAATACTTATATACACAACAAATGAAATAACAATGCCTACGGATAGACTTCTCAACAGTTAAAACATCCCTCTAATTTTTAATATAAAAATTCTACAGGTATTTGAAGCATCTTCAAATGCTTTCTACGTACTTTAAAAATAAATAAAAATGTTTCTTTAATTTTCTGCATAGGTGGACGTTTTGAGGTAAGTCTGCTTGTTGAACAGGCCTGGCAGGTACACCTCTGCAGGTCTTGTTCAAGTCGTACCACAACGCTTCCTGTGTTTTGAGTGTGTATGTGAACATAATTGCACAACGACGTGAATGCACGTTTGCGTTCACAGGCGACTCCGCAGACTTATCAATCTTGCTCGCCTGACAGGCCTACCTGTGCATTCATGACCTGAGTGGTGGTGGAGTCGTCATTACTTTCACACGATTCAGATCCTAGTACGCTTAGGAGTACCTCACTGTCTGTACTAGGGTAATTTAGACCTTATGTCTCCGAGTTGTTTCGCTTGATACCATTGCTACTTTAAATATCACTCCACCTGAAGTTGGTCATTGAATGCGATATGACTGACACATCGATTCTTCTTTTCTGAGCCCTTTTTTACTGTAGTATTATAAGGTTTCCAGCAGCCTACTCACTATCAGACTCGTGCAAACTTGTCCGTTGATTCCCTACTCTACTAGAGCGCGGATGTTTTTTTGAGAGGAATTACTCGCACATCAGATACCAGGCCATCTGAATCACCTCGCTGGAGGCTCAGCCGATGTTCTCAGCAATTCTTGCAGAGCAGAAATGTAAGTTTGGGCCATCTGCAGTGTCTCGAATTTGGAGAGCTTCCTGTCGCTGCCGAGACACGGCACCACCTCCCTCAGCCTCTCGAAAGCGTCGTTGAGGCCGTGCATTCTGCGCCTCTCACGGGCGTTGGCCTGAACGCGCCGCGTCTTGACCACTTCTTTGGGCGGTATCCTGTGCCTCCGNCCTGAACGCGCCGCGTCTTGACCACTTCTTTGGGCGGGATCCTGTGCCTCCGACGCTTCTGTGGCTTGGCACACTGTCGGTGGGATGGGTTTTTGGAATGCTGGTGTTGGCTGGTCGGAGGCGGAATGTTCTGTGGGGGAGGAAGAGCCTGGCCGCCTTGTAGGAGGTGTTCATGATTAGCTTGAGGCTTATGATCAGGCAATTGCGCTCCTAAATTGCCCCCTATGGAGTGTAGCGCTGGGTTTGGAATAAAGTGCGCTTGGTCATCAATGGAAGGGTAGGTTTGGCAGAGTAAGGAAGGGTACGGCAGCCCATTTTGGGGTAAAGGTGGGGAAAGGGAAAATGGTAGAGGTGTAGGGTGGGTTGGCGTGTGGGTGTAGACGAGGTCGCTGAGGTCAGGTGCACTCGGAATAGGTGGCACTTTCAAGTGGAGATCTGGAGATTGTTTACTTGGTTGACTAATGAATGCATGGTTAAAGGTAGGTATTTGTTGCTCTGACTCCTGAGGTATGGTCTTATCTAAAAGTGAATTTATTGAATTTAAAGGCGTCTGAGCAGAAATATTTGCATCTGACAAGTGATCGTAGTGATGTCTTTGATACAAAAGCTGATCATGTGTACCTAAATGATGTCCGTGAGGCTCTTGATGTTCTTCATAGACTGTTTGTGGTTGGTGGAATTGATGTTGGTTCTCGAAATGTTGAGATGGCTCATTTCCTGCGGTGTGATGCTGCTGCTGCTGACACGGCAGCTGCTGTTGAAAATTTGAATGTTGGATTTGATTGAAGTCGAATATTTTTGGTCTGTGATATTGAGGCTGTGTTTGAGACGATAAATTCATCACCTTATCTAAATCTAAAGTTTCTTCAGCAGGAGGAGTGAGTTCGAACATGGAATGTCTCGTAGACTCTGTGGCGTTGGCATCTAGTGATCGGGTTTCAATATTGTTTCGCTGTTCCGCCATCTCACAGAAAAAAATTTTACTATTATTTTGTTCACTATCCTTTTGCCCCTCATCCTTCAGGTTGCTGTTAGTGTTCGTGCGAAAAGATTCTGAGTTGTCGTATGAAAGTCCAAATGCTTCCTTGAAGTTACCGCTTTGTGTGACGTGGTTGTTTACTGACATCGCTTCGGGTTGAATTTCATCAACTAGTGTCGAGGGATGGACAACGGGAGGGGATTCTGATCTGAATACGAACGCTGGTGGTAAGAAAGAGTCCATTCCTTGTTTTTTAAATGGCGTACTCGAAGCGGCTCCCGACAAACTTTCAAGTGAATGACCTTCCGATGCATCGGTTGAATTTTCTGCTTTCTGAATGACGGCCACTTTTGAAGATTCCAACTTTGCATCTGCATGTGCATCCACAAACGTAGAGTCATTTTGCAATTCAGTAGGAGTTGGGTACTGAGGATATTCTGAAGCTGGAAAAGACTCCCCGATGACCGTTAATTCGTATGATTCCGGTTCAGTGGCGAGGAAATCTTCGTTTACGGATTTTTCTGCTGATCCTTTCTCCGTAGGTTCAGCTGAGTCCATGAGGCTCAAAAGACCTCCTGCCGGTCCGAGAAAATTATCGTCTTCTGGGAAAAAATATTTCTCCATTGTAGCAATCATCCCTCTTCACGAGACGAGTCACCAGAAGATCAGGCTTGGACACACTCTTTAAAAGTTCCTAGTAGTACTTCGGGAATGCCAACGCAGATTACGAGTTAGTGACGTTCAATATATGTTTTCAGAATTTCCCGCCGCACAATTTTTTTGTAGCTTTTCGGGTGAAAATGTGGTTCTTCTTTAAAAATAAAACGAATTATATTAATGCAGCGGGAAATCAAGTAACCATACGTAAGGTACACCGTGACACCCTCTAGAATTATAAATAATTTGTTCACAAAAACAAGTCTCAGCACGTCGACGAAAATAAAAACAGAGGTTTTTCTTGGAAATACTTATGAGTTATCGCAGAGGTATGCACAGCAGCATACATTTCACGGGCAGACGCCAAAGAGCACTAGGTTGCTGCAACAGCCATCACTCAGAGCTGACAGGACAAATTGCGATCGTGATGTGGTCTATTGAAGAAACCCGTTTCGCTTACGTTTCTTGTCGCCTCCAGTCGCCTCCTTGATGAACATCTCGCCAACATTTCTGTGCCCGTAACGACCTTTTTTGCTAGGCCTCTAACTACCTTGTTTATTGAGTTTTCTACATGATTCTCTTTGGGGCTCAGGTACGATATGAAGCCGCACTTGCCTTCAGTTTGAGCTGATTTACGATGATTGTGGAAGATGATGACAGCTCGCTTCTGCCAGTCATGCCTCCCTTGACGGTGCGCCGACTCGTGGTGGCGACTTGTCGGTACAGACGCTCTTGATAGAAATACTACGGTCGCTAGGAATATTTGTGGGAGAGTCCGAGCTGCCCTTTCGGGGCGAGACCTGATGTTTATGGTCCTGATGGTATCATAAAAGATGATGGAGATGTCCGGAAACTACCTGTGATTATTTCACAGTGATTGTGCGCATAAATGAGCCTTAGGAAATACTTGTTGCAAAAACGACCCTAGAATGTTGAGCTTACACAGCAATAAAAACATGCATGGAAATGAAGACGGTGAATATATTATTGCTCTAACCAAAACGAAGCTACTTGTGGTATAAAATTTGAAAGTAGAGAAAGGGCTAATATCTATGCAGGGATCTTACTTTGCATAATGAAGGTAGAGTAAGGACATGAAAGTTGAGTGGGGATATGAATGCAGAGGGAATATTGAAAGTTCGAGTGATAGAAAAAGAGTGAGCAGCAATTAGTATCTCGAGACTATGAGAGAGAGTAGTTGTGGGAACTGTAGACGCAATTGTAGATATAACTCGTTGGAATAAAACAGTAGTGTTACTTCTGCAAAATGAGCTCATGGAAGTGTTCTGGTTTTTGAAGCAACGTCATCTAACAAGCATCAGGTTTGTGACATATGTGAAATTTTAGGTAAAATGCGGGTCATTTGTAACGTAACACTTGAGTATAGTTACGAAGAACTTTAGAAGCAAGGAGTTGTTAAAGAAAAACTTGCACTTTTCATATCACCGATTTCATTCACTACCTTCTTTGGGAAGAATTCTGATCGTTTATCCAAAGACTAATGCCTGTGTTCACGCGCTTCGAATTTCTGCAGTTAAAAAGAAACAAAGTCACCTTCAATATAGGCTTTTAATTGGATTACACGCTGAGCGCCCGTCAATAAATACCTGAGAAATAGCGCAGTTATTTCGATTCACACATAACGGGCCAATGTAACTTTTGTTATTACTCTCTTTTTTACGAGCAGGGCTTTTCTTGTAACGCCCGGGAGGGGAGGGGGGGCACTCGTTGAATACAACTTCTTAAAGGTTCATCAAATTAGAAACAAGTTGAGAAAATAAATAGTTCCTAATCCAAATAAAACCTGTCCATCACTTCGAAAAACGTTCGAGCAATAACAAAAACAATCTTATTTTGAATGACCAAAGAAATCACAGGCAGACCTAGAACGTTTCAAAATAGTTTCTCTTTATAGCTCAACACAGCACTGAAGAGAGGATCATACCCCTTCCCATGAACTGTAGAAGGGCCAAGTCGACACACAGTCGCTCGTGCGTCGCTCACCGCTGGTGGCTGGGGCCTCAGTCGTCATGCGCAGCGCAGGCCCTCCTCGTGTCGTGGTCTCAGCTACCCGGTGAGGCAGGGGCCAACCTTACGAGAATTTGTTCTGGCCTCCAGATGTAGGTGGGGTGAATTTCTTGAATTGATGTTCCGTGATGTTTTCTTAAAGCGTAGAATTTTTGATCAGCTGATATTTTTAGATGGGATTTAATAAGTAAAAATGACAAGCATTTGAGTAACAGGTTGCAGACGATCTGAAACACGAAAAGAATTGGGTTTTATTAGTTTTTAACCGTAAAATTAGATCAAGTCCGAACATTGTCGTACCGAAATAAAATTTAGAAGTTTAGAATACCTTCAAATAGCCTTCTATGTAGAACTCTTCGATCTGATGACAATTTGATATCCCACCTTTCGGTAGTGAAATATCTTGAACTCTCTGTTTCTAGTGCCTATAACACCTTGACATTATTTTTCTACTTCTGAGAATTCATTTGTTAACCCGTTTTGAAAGTTGCCGAGTCACGGTCATGCAGCAGTCGAGTGTAGCTCGGCCGACGCCAGGCAGGCTTTTCTGGGGGATGTCAATACGAAGCAGCCTTGTTTCTTGTGAAATTAATTCCTGCTCGGACATTTTCTCTCGCTGAGTGATATATCGAAGTACGTTTTGCTGAGACAGACGCTTCTCGTAGCACAGGAGTACAAGTCGCATCTGACGCTTCGTAGTAAACAGAAACTCAATCGTACGAGCCAAGAGATAATATTTGATCTGCTCTAGAAACTTCTGGGTGTTCAACTTTTTTTTTCGTTAAATAAAAGGTGCAGCGCATGATCTCCGTCCCCGACGTGTTCTCACAAACTGCACCATATTGTCTGGTGTTCTACCATCAGAGGTTAGGTTAATTTGGTTTATATATCGCATGCCTTGGGGCTGGCGACTCCGAGGGGGCATTGTTAGGTTACCTCAGCTATAAATGGGACTTTAGGATTTCTATATTTCTTGCTTAATTTGCATCTTTCAGTTTTTACTCCTTCTTCGCTATCTATTCTGTGCCATCACTTCCTTTTCATTCTTAACTAGTTTCTATCCTCAGGGGATTCTGTGTGAGAGCACACGGTGTCCATAGATGCCTCGTTCTCCACAGTGAATAGCCCCTTCTCTCTAAGCGTGAGATAATCTTGTCACTGAAGCGCGCTTCAATCCGTATCACTACTACTACTACTTGTATTACTACAACAACTACTACTACTATTATTCACAACTACCGTAAGAGGCTTGTTTCATTCTCGGATAAGATGTGAAAACAAGAATAATTCGTACTGACTCCATTGATATAAACTTATCAGTCGTCAAGAGGTATTGCGCAAGGCTCCTTGACAACGACTTAATGGTGAAAATGTATTTTTGGAAGTTGTACCTCTCAGTTCAGTTAATAAATAAGAGAATAGACGAGTTGCATGCGTTACGTAAGGTTCAATGCACGTGCAATAACATTGATACGAGCTTCATTTTAATGCATCAGGTAATAGGAGCCAAATAAATCACTTTCGACGTGCATTTGTTTTTGTCAGTTTCTACAGTAGATCTATCTTGTTTGGTGCGAGCTTCGGGAAAAACTGAACAGTGACATCGTAAATTTGATCATCAAAATAAAATGGAGTACTTATTTTAGAAGCTAATATTGTTGAGTTTGCGGTAGAGTTCGTTTTTGATTTTGTTGAAGATTAAAAATGCAGCGAGCCCCCTACAAGCCCACACAATTTCAATAAAGGAGTGTATAAGCCGGAATGCGGAAGGGGGCTGCTTTTTATCTCAGTATAAATTTGTTCTTTGACAACGGAGATATTCATATATTTTCACAACGTAGTAAAGATTAAACAGAAGTCTGTAAAATTTACACTTCTCTCAACAGGAAATTCAGCTTCCGATGATTCAGCCTGGACAACATTTACCGTTAATTTCCAGTGACAAATGAGGTTGAAGTCATCGACTGAACAGTGACTCGAAATAAATAAGCAAATGTTCACGCGAAAGGTAAGATCCCGCGTCAAGTGTCGTTAAGTCTCGGCCTCAAGGGGCTAGTAGGCCTGCCATCTTCTTCACAAACCTTGGGATGCATTTGCATTCTTGCGCACCTCGCACGTTTGGCTGATGCAAATTTGACTGAAGCTGTAACTCAAGCTCCGTTTGGCATTTGCATTTTCGGCGGACCTCGGGCATTTTGCTGATGCAGATCCATCTACGGGTCGGAGGCGCATTTTAAGTTTTTTCCTTTTTCTTTATCGCTCGTTCTTGAGGGTCGTTGTTATTCGATTGCAGCAGATTCATTGTCCGCTCGCACTCATTTGTCCTACATGAAGGCCTGTCCACTTCGGTTGCCTAAGCCCACGTCATTTGGTAGGCACGATTTCTACGTCGTGATGCCAGTAGGACCAGCGTTCTAATGCAGCTAGCCAGCACTGTGTCTGCACAGTTATCAGCTGGAAAACATTGTGTAGGAATTTTATGCTGCATTTCCACCTAAAATCGCTGCTCTCTTGTGTTTGAAATATATTTCTTTTGTTTGGAATCGCTGCTTGTTGGCATGTGTTATGAAAGCTCATGCAATCATTTCGGCTTCGCAGAAGTGCGTTAGCTCAGAAGCGCGTTAGCTCAGAGGCATTGCCCTGAGACACATTCTCATATCCCACGTTTGTAATTTTTCATCCACATAATTTTGGTTCAATACGCGATTATTCATCTTACTTATGACTAAATATAATCATTCTTGTCAAGTACCATAACTTTTTCGGCAAGATGCGCCGCAATTTACACTATTGGGCATTGAAATTTGGAAGGAGTTTAGCTAATGATTCCTACACTAGGGATCTTAACGCTAAAGACCAGGCTGTGTTTGACACTAGGGATTTTAGCNAGGGACTACAGCATTCAGCGCAGGGACTACAGCATTCAGCGCAGGGACTACAGCATTCAGCGCTCCAGCTCGATGCTGGAGGCGGTAGTGCAAGGCTGGGCCTCGCTTTATCTATACAGGTCATTAGGCGTAAAAACAGGAGGCCGACAGGGCCCCTCATGTGAACGATGGTCTCACCGTATGACTGCCCTTCTACACGGGGGCGGAGAGGAGGGCGTGTAGACTTGCTCGTTTGAAATTGTAAGGGAGGCCTAGGGTTCATCTTGCGAGATAAATTCTCGCAAATTTTAATTAGGTGGAATTCTTTTTCCTCTGCTGAAAACGCACCCTGAAGACGAGGGCAAAAGCTTGGATAATGTGCATTAATAAAAGCCAGTTGATGTTTTCAATAAATTATCTCACGCTCTGCTCTGTAAATGAACACAGAACAGTGGCCGCTGGTCTGTAAATTGGAACATAGGCTCATTGCTCTGTCGTTTTAGCTAGGTATCCAATACGAGCATTTTAAACTGCCACCTACGCCCATGCGAAATTAATTATTTCGTTGCAGCGCCCTGATACTTTCTTCAAGCCCTTTGCATTCCTGAGCAACCGCTTCATTGTCGTCCCAGGACTCCCCTGGCTCCTGCTCCTGATGCAGACTCATCATCTCTTTGAGGGAGTTCCACTTTTTGTCGACCATAACCATTTCGCTGATGCGAACTCGGCTTTATCTCGTTCCTGCATTTTTTGTTCACTGCCCGGGCTCAGAAAAACCAGTTTGGATGCTCTCTGACCTACTGGTACCGTAACCTCCGTACCACTTTGTAAACAATTCGACTTGATGAGGCGCATCTCCTTTTAATGAACACTTTGAATAAATTACACATCTGCGTTTTACCTTTAGGCAGCCATTCATTGGCTCGTAATTGTGATAGCTCATTTGAACAAATCTTGCAGTGCGGTGGAGCTGCAGGTAACAATCTTCGTTGCGCGAAATTATGATTGCCTTCGTGCATTGTTCCTCAAATTTGAGAAGTGTCCGCTATCACGATAAGGCGCGTCGTTGGAGTTTACATTGCTTGCAAAGTGCACATTGCTCAATGAATTTGCATGCCCAGCAACTGCTTTACAAGAGGCAGCATACGAATGCAAGCCAGTAGCAAGCGTGTGACTGCATGCAAGCTTGTTTGTGAGAAGAATCCGCCTCGCGAATGGCCGTAAAATACTCGTGTTTATTGTAGTTTGCTGAGCTGTGCGACTGGGTGCACGATTGCAGGATACATTTTCTGCACGTAAGCGATTAACGATAAATTTGATAAGGCGTTTGATTGATATTATCGAGCTATACTATATTCGTATTCTACGATAAGCGTAAAATGAGGTGAATTCAGAAGAAAATACTGAATGTTCATCACTGATAAGGACTCTACGAATTACCTGGATTTACTAATAGGTGGGCAAAATAGCTACTAAACGAAATATATTTCTAGAGTATTGGCCGTTTGAATTCGTCCGTTAAGATTGATGAATGCCGTTAGAGATATTTGAAAAACAGCATGACGTAAAATAGCTGTGTTTGATACTCCTATGCTTTTTTGTCGTAGAAAAACGCTCTAGCGTCAACAGCTGCAGTCGCAGATGGCATGGCGGTCGTGCGTTAGGTAGAGAAAACAATGCACTCTTTATTCCCATACAAAAATAAGAGTTGTACGACCAATTAAGAGTCATTTGTATCACCAGTTTAAATGTCTCCAGTTCACACGGGGAAGAAAATATTTTAACTTTTAAGTGTAACTGGTTGACAATTGCCCGACCAGTTTACAGTTTTACGACGAATTTAAGTTTGTACAACCAACTTGGAGTAGCACTACTAATTTACGGCTTACGACCAGTTTACCGTTGTACGACTAGCTTACAGCTGGACGGCCAGCTTACA
>VOMN01097481.1:0-10074 GCA_014899125.1 Orchestia grillus | reverse complement strand
CCCTTCTGCTCTCAATTTGACCCCCCCTCCCTCAATTTCGTGAGTACTGCTTTTATAACATTAATGAGTAATTTTATTTGATATAAGGATTTTTTTCCAAGGTACTCAAGCAGACTCCATGAAAATTTTGTCTTCTGTTGTTTCTGCTGAGAAGTTGTGCCTGGAATCATCTGGAATCATTACGACTTTCAAAGTTTTTACCTTACAATAAAGAAGCCTAGTTTATTCGACGTGGAATTGAATTTCGTTAAAATTGTGGACAAATTATTTTTCTATTTGGTTAATATTTACTTTAGGGCCGCTAACTGCACAGATCCTACTATTGCAGCCTTCATTTTGGGGTCATTGGATATTAGTTCTGACTTTTGCTAGCAAAATTTTTATTGGTTGTTAAGTTGTACTTTTTCTTCCTCCGCCAATACCAGGGAAAGATCAAACCACTCTTATCTTCATATATTTATCAAAAACTTCGCATAGAAAGTAAATAATATATGATTCTGAATGATTTGGCAATGATTGCATGTGCAAGATTTTATAATTGAATTCATCTTAGTGATACCAGCTAGCCGTGATGTGTTCATTTTGTCATTTAAATTATCTGGATCATTCACTTAGGATGAACAATTAAAGTAAATGGCATTCGGTTATACGCCGCGTATCAAATTATCAACGAGATGGCATTTCTCCAACTCGTTCAATAGCCGGTCTATGGAATTTAACGAGAAATTCACAGAATGTTAGGAACAGCGCGAGCAGCGGGGCGCCTCATGTGTGAGGTGCCACGCACATTCTCACGAGCTACGGCCGTCTGCTCATATTTTCCAGTACTATTAACTAGGGATCTCACTATTGACGATGTGGAATTGAAATTGAAACTCGTACGAACTAATTTACTAACGTAATAAGCACTTGATACTTCATTGCAATGGATGTATGCAATAAGTAAACTACGCTAAATCAAAATCAATATTACACATGATACAAGTGTAGTGTTAAAGAAAAGTTTCGTTAGAATAACGGACATTTTCTGTAGTTTTGCAATAAGAGGAATTAGGAAATATCAATTCATTGCCATGGAGAAAAATCGTGCTACATATCTTCATTAACAGGCAATGTATGCGCGACAGAATTGAATTACAATTTTGCTGCCTGAGATTTAATAGTAAGAATCAGCAAGGGAAACATTCAGTGCAGGATAAAGTGCTGTTTCGATGATAGTGTCAGAGTTTGGCGTCGTTCAATTTTTTGGTCCTTGTTAGAAATAAAATTTGTGCAAGTAGCTTCTCTATTTTTCTTCAGACCTCCTCGTATCAAAAACAAGTAATAATTTTATTCTCTGTGTCTTTGAGACGCTTAGGATGTTCTTTCACGCGGGAATTTGGTCGTATCTGCACGCACACGTCCTATTAATTGCATTTATTGAGTCACAAAAAATTCTGTTGATGGAACACGTTTGATGAAGCACAATTAAGTCTCCCATTTTGCCAGACGATTTTTTACCTAACGAGCTATCGCACATAATGTTTGGGAAATTATTCAAAAGAAAATTACAAACGAAAGTTCAAATCTCAATAATAAAGGATAAATATTCGATAATTTGGCAAAGCAATACTTGAAACCGAGTATAAAAATCATTATTTGTGTTTGGATGCGTGTCTGTTATTGATTACAATTAGTTCATTTTTGTTTCACTTTGGTGAAAAATTTTACCGAACAATTATTCTCATCATTTAACCCTCGTTACATATGTTTACCAGATCAAAGGAGTGTTTTTCCGCAAAGACGGATACACTTTCGCTCGGCACCTGCAGAGTCAGCTCGCTTCGCTGTGCGTTGGTCGCTGTCAACGGGGCGATGTTGACTCAAATGGATGCAATTTTTCATGCTAAATCCTTTAAACCTGTACTGAAATTTCCTTCACAATCCGCTTTGGGCTATCGATCGCGCGAGGGGCTGTTTTTCTCGGAATATCCATTCATGATTTTGTCACAAGTTGTGCTTTTTTATTTTAATTCTTCATCAGATGATAGGGTTCTTTGGGTTACCCAGCTTAGCTGTGATATTAATCGTGCTAGTGTACTATCTCTGGCAGGGTTTTGAAGAGAGCTTGGTTCCTTCGTTTTCGTTATGAAATGAGCTTGAAACTCAGTGTAATTGACAATTTACATGACGAGGCTAAGTGTTTTAGCTGGTGGAGAGGGCAGAGAGAGCGGGAAGCTTGCGAGTCTCTCTGTTTCAGATAATCTTCGTTACTTTGGATTGCGAGCTGTCTGCTCTACCACGGGCGCTAGTACACTCCAGTGAGAAGGCACATCCGTCGGGTGCAATGCTATACATTACGTACCAGATATTAAGGAATTCCAGGAGAGTATTTTTTATTTCATCAGAAGGCGTGTCACCAATCTGCCGGTGTCTGCACATGTCAAGGGATTAGCACATTGTTAGTCGCGGTGTTAGACGCTTGCGTCAACGATTCCAAATATGATTAGTTTAAAATGTTCAAGTTAGTAATGTGATGAAGGTAATTGAACTAGACTAGTTGCATATAGAGTACTCTCCCGGCAGTTTCTAGGTGACTGCACTTTATCCCTTCCACTTGTGAATTGTGGACTACTCGGAGCTTGCAAGGACGTTTAACTGCTGCGAAATAATCCAGCATCATTGGCCTGTCGCGTACTTCTTCACAATTTTGTTTTGAAGTTGAGAGCAATGTCATCATCAACATGAAACTTATCCCTTCACCGAAGTGATAATCTAGAGGGATGGCATGCAAGCAATTTAAAGGTTGTCGCTTGTGACTTTCTTATTGCTTACAGTTCTTGTATCAACTTCGTAAGAATGATCCAATGGCTTTTCGGAGCTTAGGTCGCATGATTGATTTCTCCTCAAATTCGAACAGACCAAGATCGTTTCTGCTTTACGAACGCGCTTTTGCCCGACCTCCGAAGACTGATTGCGTCTGGTTTGTTGAAAATATCGAGAGTTATTTTCAGGCTTACGATAAAAGATAGATTAATTCAATCGGCCAATGTTTGATGAAATTTGACGTGACGCGTACTTCCAGCCGCTTAACTTACCTAACCTCAAATTTATATTGGCGTTACATAATATAAAAATGAAATTAATGAAGTTTTAGCAAATACCGCGCGCAAGAAAATTAGGAGCCAAAGCAGAGTTTTACTTTTCCAAGAAGGTACGCTGAGAAATTTTGACGTTGCTCAAGAAAGGGTACGGTGCGGCTTTAAAAGTCGCATGAATTGACACGTCGCTTTAAGGTTAATGCGTTATATGTAATTTTAGAGAAATCGATATTTAAAACAATACGTCAAATCGTTTTCAAGTATATACTGTTCATAAAGGAAGCGTCGAAGTGTTACACCTTGGAGGGTAACAATTCTGGTAAAAATACCCATGTATACAGATATTGTAGACATTAAGGTATTGTAGTCGTATTTTAAAGCAGTAAGCCTCTATGGACTCGAGATGCTGGCCACTTTGAGTCCCTGACTCCCCTCAGTCTATGGGACGAGCCTCTACCCATACCCAGAGAGACGTCCCCGACGTCCCACTCAAGCCATGCACCTTTGTTCAGATCCGCGATGTCTTCAAAGTCGACGGATAAGCCCAAGCTTAGCTCCTATGCTGGTCAGTGCCTCTCTGTGCCCGCTATGCGGATGGTTGGACCTTTGAGAGCAGCGTATAAAAAAATCTGATGAACTAGAAGTTGTACTGAAATAGTATACACTAAGAAGCAAAAATATATTCCAAAAAAACTGATGCGTCGTAAAGATTTACTCGTCGAATTTAACTAGTTCCAAACGAGCCATATATTGATTTAATTTTTTTTAAATTTGGCACAGAGCTTTGAAACTGGTTTTTGTTTCAAAGTTTACATTTTGAGATCCTTTAGAGGAAGTATATATTTAATATTGGAGTTTTAAGGAGCACGGGATCAAATTCTAGCGATGTAATCGGAGGTATCAGTACATATATTTTCTGAGCAGTCGGCATGAGCAGAAAATAGCTCTAAATGTGCGTACGTGATATTGTGACAAAACAATTCCTTCGAAGACCATTTCTAACAGAACTTGGTCGGTCTCAACAACGGAATTGCACAGGATGTCAAAACAAGATTACAAAGAAAAAGGAACCTGACAGAATAACATTCTATGTTAAAATATAAGCAGCCTTTATCAAAGGATTATCCATGCCTATTTAAACTTGAAAACATAAAATGCAGCACAAAAGGTTCTTATTACAAGCCTTCGATCATGAACGGCCAAGTAAATGAATGAAAATGTTGGATGAAATTTCCGCGGCGCTGCCGAAATGTTCACCAGGTCACAGCAGCATCTCTTTACCATAGCGGCGTTTGCGGATCACTCTAATGAAACTACAGAATTCAAGCAGTGCCTTCACGGGACATTCCTGAAGCGGAAAGCACCCATTTCCAGCGCCAAAGTTGGGGCTGTGGTTGTGGTACTGGACACGTTCAGGTGCATCGCTGCTTAACTCAAAATTTCCAACTGCCGGTTCCGAGTTGCGAGTTGGGGTGGACAATCAAGTCAACTGCCGACGGTCCTGAAAATATTACTGCCTCACCTAACAGAATGTTTTAGAAATCAATGTTCGCTCACGCAAAACGGGACACACGCTCGCGACTCCGATAGAACTCAGAAGTGGTTCAAAAAGATTTATGGCGATTTACTTGTAAAAAACTAACATCACCTTGTAGCCCAGGCATCAAAACGGTGGACTTAGCTGTGAGGTCCATCTTTTTTAATTCTCTTCAGCAGAATTTTTCTCGTTTTCATTGAAGTGTGTCAGCTCCCTAAGCAAACTACCCGCACTGATTGGACAAGATCCAGTAGGGAGACCGAGCCACTTCCTCGTCGCTCGGTCATCGAGAGTTTGAAGGCGATGGTGGGAGCTAAAGGGGACTATTTTGAAGCTTAAGCTTTGCAATTTCAGAACCCATTGTGAATCGCAGCAGTAATTTTTTTCACGTTTCGTTTTTTTTACCTTTCGAAGCTTTCTATCAAATTATATTTAGATGGGTATTTCTTAAGGTATAGCTGGCCCTGGAAGAATAACTTTTGGTTTAAATGATAAATGACCGTAGAAGGTGTGTGAATCAAAGCATTCATGACAGATAAATTTTTCGAGTAACTGAAGTAGGTAAAAATACTCGTTCAAGGCATCTGCAATTCGTCAGCAATAAAAAATGATGCTGTGTGGTGAACACAAAATATTACCGAAGACTGTGATAATAGTTTCAGCTGCTTCAGTTCTTCAAAAACGAATTGATTATTGTTTAAGTTCTCTGTGACGCGTATGCGAAGGGGCTTACTTCACTCATAACTTCAGCATGGTACAATCAATGCACTTTTCGGTGTTTGCCTCTGAAGTGTTATTTTACCTCATCTTACACACTTGCAATTCCTCACTAGGGGGGATATGGTGAGGGAGGAGGAGGGAGGGGGGGCTCCTCACAGCATCGTCCAGCTGCAGTGAATATTGTTGCTGAATGCACTGTTATGAACTGTGTATATAGATTCAATTCGTTAATATTACGCAGGAATATTTCACTATAGCAAATATTTAATGCCTGTGCGACAGCGCTTGCTTTCACAGCTCCTTCACAGAATGCATGGTCAATTTCAGTCCACTTGGAAACTAGATCTTTTTCGTCCTTCGCTTTTCGATCAAGTTCTCAAAGTTTGATCGAGCACTCGACCCTCCTGGGCATCTCACATGATCTGGGGAGCTGGGGTATTCTGCTCCCCACAGCCTCAACTGAGGGGCGGCGCCAGGGGGGTGTGACAAGTAGTCAAGGGTGCGATACGAAGATGAAGGTTGGTCAAAAATAAATTGATGTATCACCAAGAAATTCGATGTTTCCAAATTCAGAATGGATAAATCATTCGGTAGTAATAGCATGAATTAAATAATAAGAACGTCTTATTCCTTTCGTAAAATACTTTTTCTCCTAGAAGGTGATATGAGAAACTCAAAAGGCTTTACGATCGATTGAACCTCTCGTTTGAACTTAACATGAGACGTAAGATCGGATGGTCATTGCAAGCTCAATTCACTTGTGCATAATTGAAATTCCAAATTCAATGGGAAGAAATTCGTTTAACCAGGTACATTTTAATTTTAATATATTAGTATTTTTCCCTGAGCTGCATAGTAAATATTTAGGTCCATTTATAGCAGATTGACCATTCTATGAACGCGGTTAGGCATCCTGAGGCCAGGGTTCAATCTGCGTAACTCATTCTATAATGTGTACAATAACCTAAAGAACTCTCATTTATTGACATCATACATTTATTAAGCTCTAACGCTAAACAGTAAGTTGTTGTACCTCATTGCGTAACTTGTGTTCGAAAACAAATACTGAAACTTTGAAAATTGAGTTAAATCAGAATAATGTGACACGATGTCCTCCTGCAGCGGGCGAGGTTGGCTGCTAATTAATCGGAAGGATGCATTGCTACTCGACTTCTCGTTAATTCAACTCTGAAATCGAAGATTGGACTGTCAGTAGCTCGCCGATATCAGATCTTAATTGGACGAGTTCGGGTTATCCTCAGGCAGAGGAAGTTGGGCTACCTGATATAGCATTACTTTGACGATAAGGTCGCCTGGAACTCGGATGTAAAAACTTTATCTTTTGACAGGTAAAAAAAGTATTTTTTATTGAAATTTGTGCAGGTCTTTGTTTTCTGTTCGTAAATCACGACAAAGCATCGCAAAGTATACTGTTTCTTTCAAATCAGTGTACTGGATGAGTTTTTCCTTGAACTGAAAAAAGATTTTGTATCTTTTCCAGCTGAATCAGTTCGAACATCCTGGAAAAGACAAAATAATGCACTGTAGCTAAGCCTTCTTGCTCCAATGCTGATGCACTACGCCCTTCCTTCGTGTCATCGATGGAACGGCAATCAAATTTCTCAAATCAAACCAGAAAATGACTGAAAATCTTCCTCGTTCAGTGTATTTTTTTTCTCAAAATTGTCAAACGCGAGCTTTCCATGCACACATAACAACCATGTCGTATTCTAAAGTTTTTATTAGTTGAATTGAATCATAAATTTTGGCGATGATCGATTTTCGAATATCTGTTGCTAAATGTTCGCAAATTGATGAGATCAAACACGGGATCGGCAGAGTGAAATCCAGGCCATGGGATGCCCGCAATCCTGGCCATGGGATGCCCGCAATCCTGGCCATGGGATGCCCGCAATCCAGGCCATGGGATGCCCGCAATTGCCCGCAATTCAGGCCATGGGATGCCCGCAATTCAGGCCATGGGATGCCTGCAATCCAGGCCATGGGATACCCGCATTATAGGCCATGGGATGCCCGCAATCCAGGCCACGGGATGCCCGCAATCCAGGCCACGGGATGCCCGCAATCCAGGCCACGGGATGCCCGCACCACTTGCGCCCCAGCCCTCACCATGAGGCTCTCGCAGGGGAAAAAGTCTAAATTTAACCTTCAAGGCGGAATTTGAGTTGCATTACCGCTTGCTAACTATTTTTCCTTTTCACTGATTTGAGTAAATGCGCGTTGCAGGATTTATGCTGTCACAAACTCCTTCTTTCTTTCAGGGCTAGCATTCATACCTAGGGCTGGCAGTGTGGAGGAGATGAAATTGCATTCTGTGTGGAGAAGATTTAGCATGTTTACCGACACCGACAATTCTCGATAACGAGCGCATGTAGAAGGGCCGTGTCTCCGTGATGAAGAAAATTCCGAGATGAAGTGTACGTATATCGTTACTCTTTCTGTGCTGGGCCATTTCGGCGTCCCAGATTCCTAGTTCGCTGTTTGTCCAGCCAATATAACAGGAGTGATGAACGTGAGCAAAAAATTTCCGCCTACGAAGCGTAATGTAATCTGCAATAAAAACTTTCGCGAGCCTAGTCCTAGACTTGCTGTTTATTCCTTCTGCCCAGGCAGACTCTAAAAATATTGGAGTATAATTCTGCCAATGCAGAAAGTGGATGTATGTTATGACGCGTCCTTAAATGTACATACTCGTGTCTTCCAAGCCCGAGGCTTGCGAAGAAAATGCATTAAGTTCTTGCATTTTGTCAATTTCAGTTATTAACGACAATATTAACATTGCGTCTCCCCGATTTTACTGTCATTCCTTTTCATTTTTTTTCTAGCTAACACACTTGGTCAAGGCCCTTTTATACGTTTAGTCATAGTCTGTTTCCTCTCCAAACGATCAGTTAAAATCTGTAGACAGTGTAGGCTGACACCGAAATACGGGCATCGAATGCTACCTTTGCTCTCAATTCAGGAGTCAGGTCGACCTGACTCCTGAATTGAGAGCAAAGGTAGCATTCGAGGCCCATATTTCGGTGTTTGCCGACACTGTCTTCAGACTTTAACTGGTTATGTGAAGGGCCCGTAAACCGCCGTAGCGAGAAACGGACCTTTGCCATAAATGACTTGATTTCTTTTATGATTTTGATTTCGTGCGGCCTTACTGATGGGAGCTGCTGCAGGTTGTTCGAACTTAAATGCAGCGACGTTGTCCACAGAGGACAACACTGAAACTAATTTTGAACAGTTTTGTAGCATTGTTCGTCCATTTAAGTTGAAAACAGTTAAAAACTAGATGTCAAAATGCTAATATCAATAAGGACGTGATCACTTTGTGACACTATTACAGAACAGAAAACATGAGGGAACATGAACATTCTATTCTCACTCTCTAAATTGCCTTTACATTGTGTTCTGAGAGACTACACTCCTCTCTGACCTAGGATAAAAAATCCGCACTGCACCGAGGGCTCTCAGCGAATTGACTGAGCATCTCTAGACAACTTTAACCTTAACAGCACGTGCTCCGTGTGCCACAAATGTAAAAAACATGGGAAGCTGATGCGAATAGAAATGGGCAATGACCGAGATCTATGACACGAGGCAGAGAGGGAGCTGGTGACGTCACAAAAGGAAGGTCCTGGACCGAGTGGTCGATAGCTGGAGGCCTGGCGCAGCGACGGCCGCCTCCTGCGGCGCGATGGGCTATCGTGACGTCTCCTAAGTGGGCTGGTGCGTCATTTTAGCACCACCAGTGCGGGAAACGTCGCACCTTTTTATAAGAGAACAGTTATAATTGGGCTTTTAAAAACTCTTTTCACTTTCCTAATTTTAAAAGAACATTCACTAGCGAATTATCTTAACACGTTGGCTCCGATTCTCCACACAGGTAAAATTACATGCCGATAAATATCTCTACTGTGAATTTAAAAATGAAGGATTTTGGTTTCACGAATTTGGTTACTCTATCAATTTTCTTTCTAATCAGAACTAGCTTATTCGATTGATGAACACCAAGTTTGAAGAAAACTCGAAAATTTGTATCTATACATGATAGTGTTTTGGTTGCATTAGGTTAGGTTAGATGATCGCTTATACTATATATGACCCACTTCGGAGTCAACGTGTTAAGACTATCAGGGAGGAAAATTTTATAAAGGTGTGAATCCGTAAATCCCTTTTTTAAAATTCTGTTCGACGTTTTGACTTGTTACGCTGGTGATCATCTGGAACTAAAATACTCTGTTGAAATAAACGAGACACTTATGATAGGTTAACCTACAATTGTAATACAGCACCATGTACACGTATATCACTTGAATAGTCTGGCACAGAGAAATATTTATTCTGTTCATTATTACTTTTAAGAGACTATTATGAGGGTTGATGAAATTCTAAGCAAACGTACCATTGCACAATATGAGCGGTAATCACAGCAACAGTCAAGTAAACAGAGAAAATTTGATCTATTACTCGAGCAATACGAGTGTACCCCCGCTGGAACCATAATAAGTTTTCAACAACATTTAGCCATCACATTACTCTTGAATTAAAAATTAAAAACTGTTGAAGCAATTAGCATGAAACAGGAAAATCCGTATATCAATGTAAAGTACGACCAATGCTACAACTTTCTGGAACTTGACTAGACTATGAAGTTGCCGAGCTATCCCCTGTGTGTTGTCTGTCCCCTGTGTGTTGTCCCTTGTGTGTTGGCTGTCCCCTGTG
>VOMN01097480.1:0-10140 GCA_014899125.1 Orchestia grillus | reverse complement strand
ATGCTGTATCGGTCAGAGGCATGCATGTTCTCCTCGAGGTCATAGTCATAATGATGCAGTTACTCCATCATGGTTCCTGTGGTCTGTACAGGGAAGTGTGCTGTAGTGATTATTTTTACGATGAATATTTAGTGGTTGACTGTTTCGTAATATGATTGCTGTCGGCTGGACACCATCCGGAACCAGCCATGTAGTCCATTCCTGGGTTTTTACCCTAGTCCTATACCGTGGGGATATGCACCAGCTTTCACATGCCTCACAATTAAAAGATGCACAGTCGTTTTTTTAGCACAGCATACCACAGAGTAGTTTTATTTTAGTATTCTTGAAATACTGCGGAATCATTAAAATTAAATTAACTAACCTGACATCCCTTTTTTCGTGATGCCCGGTGTTGAGCAACAACTACCCGATGCGGCTGCTGTCCAACAGGTGCGCGGCAATCTCTCGGCTGACTCAGAAAGTCGATAGAAAAAATGACGGTACTGTTAGTTTATTCTATTGTTGTCCGCGATGGATCCAAAGATAATACCTCCTGACTACTCCACAACAGCAGCAGCTTCTTACATAACATCAAATTGATTGGTAGCTGTCATCGTGTGAATAGGGTCATTAATATCATAACGCTGCGTCTTCTGAGGAGACTTTTCATCAGGACACGAAGCATTGATGATCCGTTTGAGTCAGCAGCATTTTGGGCCATACCACTCAACGCACCTCCAGAAGAAGCCACAGCTGGACGAATTATTACCTCATCCTCCATCAAAATTACTTCCTTTTACTGATTACTTTGTACAATCTAAAATGTCGTAGTTACCAGTTCATACACATTCGCAGAAATGTTATTGAGGCAGCTTTCTTTGGAGCTGAACCAAGTTCTCTCGAAGCATTTTATGACTGCAACGACTCAATAGCAAAGCAACCATCCTTGGCGTAATGATGTTCCTCACCTAAAACTTTAAACTGATTTGCCAAAAAATCCAATTTCTCTGTATTCATGTAGTCCCGCAGTTCTTGGGATTGCAGAATGGAAACAACTTTGAAAATCACGTCATCAATGGAGTTGTTTTAATCGAGGGCTGAATCAACAACCTCAAAAAATTGAGAATGTCAGCTGTATCCATTTTTTGAATGTAAAAGTTTATTTATTAGTACGGTGATGATATTTTTGAAGGCAGGAAAAACACAAAGGGAGCTCAATGTTGATTTGTTTTTTACAGTCACATTTAGTTCACATTCTTCATAATTTTCCGCCATACAAATACATACCAATTTATCATAACTTATGGAAATTATGAGCAATTCATATCAGTATACTCAATTCTTTCTTAATTAGGCACAAATTCAGTCCGCGATGTTATGTCTTATGTTAAGAAATATTTAAATTACTGGTCTACTTCAGTTGCAGGGCGAAATAGCGGCCCTAAAGCATACAAGCATGTAGCAGACACCGAGAAAATGTTTGGTCCAGTTGTTGGTCGGGTGGATCCCTTGGTCATTCCACAATGGAAGATATGAACTCCGATGTTAACCGCAAATGAATATTTAGAAAGATAATAATCGAAGCCATCTCGAGGAGGCAATGCAGCCGACCTCGTTTGCCCTGTTGACTTTTTTTTGTGCTATTTAAACCGTACTTCTTTCTATCATTATAAATGTTTTTAAAGTTAACGACACCGCACTTGTTAGGCANACACAGACACTCAGGGCCTAAAAACAGCTTTAACGTCTCACAATCAAAGTTAAATCGGAACTGGCCTTTGGGAGAAAAAGCTAAAATGCACTCGTTTTTTTGTCATTAGGTAGTTTTATTTTTACCATACATACTTCGTGAACAATATGTCAAATTTCTGTTTGATATTCTTGGACATCGGAAGAAATGTAACATTTATATTCTATGAACGAAGCACGATATCATACATGCAACTCTTATCTGAAGTCCACTTGAATATGCTCATTATTTTCACGCATTCATATCTATATGTGTCAGAAGACAAGTTTATGACCTTTATGAGAAATATTTTGAAATTGCTGCTCATTTTTGTCCCCGCATCTTCAAATGATATTGGCTCGCCGACCGTTTATTTCCTACATCTATTAAGCTGGAAATAAAGTCAGTCCCAGCATCACATGATGCCTTAAAATATTACCATCTCAAGATCATGAACATACCAATGCATTGAGCCCCAAAAAAGCACAACCACAAGGTTCAAGAATTTTGACGGCCTTCCCAGCCCCTGCCAAAGTTACTTCACTAACCCAGCAACACGTCCCATGGGTTTGATCTAACCAGTGCATGACCAGGTCCTATAATGATCACCGTGAGCTCGTGTAAGTCCTACCACCAGCCTTACACAATCACATCCAGCATAGTAAAGTCCGCCAGTCTCAACATTTTCATCAATCCGGCCAGAGCCGACTCTCGCAATAGCATCTCACCTGACACAGCACACCTCACCCAAATGTTACTCCCAGTACTGTTTCAGCATTACCTAAAACCTGCGCAGCTCCCTCAAAAACAGTCATGATTCATACCATTGCTTGATATTACTCTATAGTACTTTCATCATCTCAAGCCGTGTTGCACATACTTGTAAAATAACGCTATCAGTCATCATTTTCAGTCAATTAGATCATCATCGCCAACAGATTTGTTTCTGATTGCATGTCCATCCATGATAAAAATATTGACCGGAGTATTGTGATCACAGCCCATTGAATGCTTTCAATTCAAGATGATCATAATATTAATCATTCTATCTTTATCGCATTTAACATTTCTGCTTCAAAGTTGAATTTAAAAAAAAATTACACGAAATCCTAGTAATGAAATTTCCTTTTTGATTAATATGCATAGTTCACTCTGCAGCTGAACATTGAAACAATTCCCTGAATATGCAGAAAGTTGAAGTTTGACGTCAATTATTTGAGTTTTTCGTACATAAGTGCGAAAATAACATGAAATTTGCTCGTAAAGGTCCCATTGCTAAAGTCGTACTACTGCAACTGCCCCAAAATCTCTTCAAGACCTCCGTGGCATCCCAATTCCATGGCAGCCCATTCGTCCCCCGTGTGACCCCAGCTTCAGCGGCCCACCTACCAGACGACGCACTTAGGCACTAAGAATCGTCCCCAAGTCCATTAGTCGACTCACAATCCCTGTAATTTTTGTACAGCTGACAAGAATCTAATTTTTATTTTTTCCGGAAAATTCTGACTGAAGAATGCGGGCAGATGATGAAGAGGATTTTCATTACGACGCAGCAATATCACTGCGGACCCTCCATGGCTGCACGAGTGTTTCACGGCAATTAAAAGCAATAAAGAGTGCAAAAATCTAGAGTTAAAACATTGTATGGATCCTTTTACGCAGCAATAATTCCTTATTTTATTTACATTATAGGGCCAATGCTGACAATTCTAGAATGTATTGTAACCCGGTTACGTTTAAAATATGTGGGCCATGGTTGAAACGAGACAAATGTTTGGTCTACTATAAAAACGCCATGTTCAGTCCCATTCAATAACATCGAACCATTTTCGGTGGAGAAGGCTAAACTATGGGTGGTGTCATATTACCACACGAAGTATAATTTTGAGGGCATTTTTCCGTACGTTCTGCACTATAGTGAGTAAAATTTTTCATGGGTGTTTTAAGGAGAGTTGAGAATAAACTGTGTAATAAAAGAGATGGAGAAAAGAAATCTAAAAAAATTGATTTGAACGTTTCAAGCCTAGGCTCATTCTCAAAAAAGTCTGAATTCAGAGAAAACAATGTTAAAACTTTATTCAAATTTAATCATCAAAATTCAGAGGCTAAAACAAAAATGAAAACGAGGGTAAAACTGTACAATAGTTAATAGCTGACTATAGTTCAGATGATACGCAGTCTGCATTTCGTGAGGGAAGCGTTTGAGCTGGTGGTTGTGAATGGATTCCAGAATGCTGAGGTCAAAGTTCGATGAACAGGAATTTAGCATTTTAACTTTATCGAGGCGTATTGTTGAACCCACAAATCATTTATGCAATACTGACAAACGTGATGATACTGTTGGCCCACGTACAGCTATAGTTGACCTACGTACAGATACAGTTGATTAACGTACAAATACAGTTGACCCACCTCCAAATACAGTTGGCCCACGTACAGATATACTGTAGTTGACCCATGTACAGATACAGTTGACCCATGTACTGATTCAGTTGACCCACGTACAACTATGTACCTTTGACTCACGTAAAGATATAGTTGACTTTCGTACAGATACAGTCAGCCCAAGTACAAACTCAGTTCACCCTCCTACAGATATAGTTGACCCATTTCCAGATACAATTGGCCCACGTACAAACACGTACAGTTCACCTGCGTACTTATTCACTTCACCCACGTACGAATCCAGTTTCCCCACGTACAGATTCACTTCATCCACGTCAAGATTCAATTCACACTCGTACAGTTTCAGTTCATTCACGAAACAGATTCAGTTCACCTATGTACAGATACAGATACCCACGCACAGATTCACTTCACCCACTTACAGAAACAGGTACCCACGTACAGAATCACTTCACCTACGTACAGATTCAGTTCACACACGTATAGATCGAATAGTGAAACATAGAAGATGATGAATAAGCTTCGGAAATTTTAAATTAAAGAGCAGTGAGTGACTGTAGGCTTGTCGAACGCATAATTTGGGAAACAGAGCCTGGAGCGGAGTAAAGACAAATGAGAAAGACTGGAAAAATACTTCAATCCATTAAAATGGGCTTCAAATCCTTTCATAATGAGATAACTATTTGAATGCGTTGCAATTCAAACCCGAGAAACCTGAAAAACCAGCTGTGATGTGCACCGTTGAGCATGGAATTAGCCTCATGTCCTCGTTTATAAAAGGCTATTAATTGAAGTACCGGACCGGACATGTCGCATTTGCCCTGGTTGATGAGTTGCTGAAATCATACGAGAGGTTACATTTACTGAACGATAGAAATGCCACGCATGTGTATTTATTTTGTAGTGGCGACTCGTAGAAAATAACGAACTTTCATAACATTGCTTTTGCTTATGTACGACACAAACCATTATTCTAGAGTTTTTATGTAATATTCGATCACCGTTGATAATTTATATTAACAAGTTTTCAGCTGCCCTTCAAGTCCTTTAAAAAGGGCATGGAGAGAAGAAATACAGGAGTAGACTAACTAGAGTGAAAACTGGGTAGGTACTTCCGTAGATTGTATACCGGAAAAGTTGCGTCAAGACCTCCACAGAAAAAAAATCAGACTCTTAGTAGTGCATACAGTAGAATGAGTAGATGAATTGTGCGTTAAATATGCCATAGTGAATAACTCCATTGTACCCCGTACACTATATGCTCGTTGTACGAATGTAAATAATGAGTATTATAAGCCTTTTGTCCAAGTTCGGGGGAAGATAAAAACAAGGTGTACGCCGTCTCAGGAGCAATGATAGACACAGGATGACATGAGCTGCCGTTCTTTATTCCTAAACTCATGTTATGTTACGGAAATAAACGATGAATAATAGTATAGCTTCAAAAAAGCTTGGATAAAAATCACTAATTACAGAACAGAGAAGCACCGTTGCAATAGGCCAGATGCTGGGCAGCTTAATTTGTTTCGGTAGTTCACAGGCGAGAACAAAATGCAAAAGAAAAAAAGAATAATTACCAACGGCTCAAAACGAGGACGGTGCACCTGTCCATACAGGCTCTGAAGGAGCTTCACTAACTTCTGCCTTGTCCATCAGAAGTCAGTTTTCAAGGCGCAATCCTTGGTATAATTTCTAGGCGGACAATGACTACAGAATATTTAACATATTAACTGCAAATTTCAACAGTTAACACTATTTTATTTTAAACTGAAACACTTTGAATAAGGTAAAACACATCGACTTACTACGTTCAGAGCGTGTGAGACAGTGCTGGCAGTCTGAGCAGGGCCGTGATGTACCTGAATGTTGCAACAGAGGGAGATTCGAGGGAGGGACAATTGAGGGATCAAGATGCGAAGACGTTTTCGTCTCGCCGTTATGACGAGGTCCTATGACGTTTTTCAGAGCCCCAAGCTTATTATTTATGATGAATATTTTCTATGTAAAGTTTACAAGCGAATAACGATGTTTTGAATAGGAAATCCAGCGTATATATCGGTTTGTATTTTTGTATACTTGATACAAATAACACCTAGCACCAGATGTATAATGATGTAATATACTGAAGTACGCCTGCTAAATTGCTTGTTCAGCGAGATAAAGTTGTTAAATAATTTGGTTTTACAGGGTTCTCATATATAACGTGTGTTCGTTGCATAATACATATCAATGTACACGTAAAGTTTGTAGGATGACTACAGTCGTTGCGGGATACACGAATTCGATTCCAAAATCTGTACCAAATGGTAGAATGTTTGTGTCAACGGTTAGTCCTCTGCTTCAGTTTGCGTGACATGCAAAGTATTGGTAAAACGATATGATCTGATTTAATCGTGTAATGTTGATTTAGCTATCTAACGGCATGGTCAGAACTTGAGTAGGAACACAAGAACAGACTGACTGTACAGCTCATTCCAGGTTCAGTATCCTGTACCCAATTCTATTCCATCCTATTCCTGAGAAGCAATGGAAAAATTTCAAGGGTCAGAGTGACTACCGAGGCAATTATTTAAGAAAATTATGCAAAACGCGCAGTTAGTAACTTTTTACGGAGCCTTTTCAAATTCTTCTAAAGAAAACTTGCTCTAGGTCTAGGGGGTGAGAAGATAATTACTTGTACTAAAATTCAGAGTCGCTGCACAATCAAAACTATTTACAAACAATCAATCATCATCAATAAACACATTTTGAGCATATGGCGAGATAATGGCCAATAGAAAATGTTAAGGATATATATCAAAGGAAAATTCTGCTACAATTTTATGCAATAAACTTTACCATGTGAGAACCGCTGTGATCAAACCCGAACCGCAAAAATTATTGACAGCATCCTTCATCATGACGATCTTGACTGGTTCTTACACTGTTCAAATTCCCAAATTGAGTTTAGAGCAGTTTGACTTATAATTGTAGTTTCATCCTTCGTATTCTCCTGATAATTCACGCTCTTATCATTGGTTAGAAGATTGCAACATCAAATACACGGTATTTATTTGTAAAATAACTAATTTCTGTCTAGTTCATAAACACTAAGTTACAAGCAGCGGGGAAAAACAATTAAATCCTCGTTTCGCATCAAAACTTAGAGAATGTCGCTAACCTATCATGAAGAAGTGTGTCGACGGATAGCATGAGGCACTAGATTAATTATATTATTACTTAATTAATTAATAACGTAAGGCGATCAGTCCTGTTATTAATAAATTATTCAATTAATTGAACATTACATTGTTTGAAAAAATTCGATCTACCCTTTCTGACATTTGTACATCATAATAAGACCGAACCATTTTTGATAAAACTAGTTTGTATCGAACGGATCGGTTTTAAATCTGGCACACTTCTGTAACTCGATGAATTAAGCTCATTTTGCATGAAACAATAGTTTAGTTTTCTTGAAAACATGAGATATGTTTAATAAATTTACGGTTGTGTCTAATTTTGAAAATCGATCTAGTCGTGCAATTTTTGCACTAAAAGGATGGGGTTGGTCTAATTAGATGTAATTTAGGGTAGAGAACTCAGCTGCTTGGGGTGTTCTCAAAAAAGAATACACTTTATCTAATTTGTAGAAAAATTGAAATTCTTAATTTTTTCATTTATGAACATAAATTTCAACTTTTCAAACAAAGTACGAATAGCCAACGAATTTCGATTCGCATTTAAATCCCGCCTCAAACGAGGTAAGTTTTAATATTGTAGGTCAAAATCTGTAGGATAGACCCATTGCAAAAGTGAATAATATTGATTTCACAAGAACTAAATACAGAAAGATGTTTTTTTCTTTATCTGACTAAAAATTTCATCCAGATGTCAAACATTCACTACAATGGTGCTTAGAAAATGCAGGAAACTTAAGAGCAGCTGGGAAGAAGTGAGTAGAGTATTTGAAGCGGGAGGCGGGAATTGGAGTTGAACTTAGGAAAAGAACGATGCAGTTTCTTGTAATAGACGCATCAAATTGCGAGAAATGAACTCCGTACCAAAAGTGCTGAGTAAGAAGCTTAGAAACACTGTTATTTTGGTTCTTTAGTAAAATAATATTGAAATAAATGAAACATCATGCGACAAAAAATTCGAACATGACCTTCCCAGGATTTTCAACGAGTGACTGAGCTCCCTTATAAATACTTTTCAACTAATACAAGCCAGCAGATGGACAGATTACGACCAAATGTGGCCACAAATGTGAAGAGGTGAAGACTTTTTACCACCGTCCCTCTGGACCTCCCAGTCTCCGCACTTGAAGCTTCCTAACCTTCTTATTGACTGCACCAGCACCAAATTTTAACACATGAGTCAATACACAATTGTGAACGTTCAACACTCAAAAGACGCATTTCGAAGATTTCCACCCAAATGCTGATACGGTCCTCATGAAGTTTGAATTTGATTTCGCCTCTGAAGGATGTAAGACACTCTTCATCACCTTCACATGGACTTAGGGCTCTCCGATTTTGCCGAGGGAGATGTCTCAGTTTAGAAGGGTCCTGCTCGTATTGAAATGACGTACAGGAAACTGACAAGGCAAATTTTTTCCCTTTGAGTGCCAACAAATTTTTTTTTAGTGACTTTACATGGGTGTTTTGCTCTCTGACCCATCTTATGTACATGTGTGCGAGTAGATGAGTAACCAGTTGACCCATCTTATGTACATGGGTGCGAGTAGATGAGTAACCAGCTGGCCCATGTAATCTACATGTGTGCGAGTTGATGAGTAACCAGCTGGCTCATATTATCTACATGTGTGCGAGTAGATGAGTAACCAGCTGACCCATCTTATGTACATTTATTCAAGTAGATGAGTAACCAGCTAACCCATCTTATGTACATGTGTACAAGTATATGAGTAACGAGCTCATGTAAGATGCTGGAGAATCGGAAGTGTTGAAACCGTATTTGACCACGTCCTGCGCTAGATTTTATAAATCAAAACCTAACAGGTAACAAGAATGGGGAGCTTATAGCTAACATTTTACCCAAGAACAACGATATGTTCAGAGATTTCTCACGACGTGAACAACGACTACATTGACTCTCGTGAACGAGTCCTTGTTTTTCTTTAATCAGGTTCTAACATGTAAGATTTATAGAGTCCGATTTGAAATCAGGCGTGGATCCACACGTAGCTTTATCCCCTATCTAGGTTATATGTACTCTACAAGCTCAAATGTTTGTTTCACGCTTTTCTTAGGCAAATATTGTTTGAAAAATAATTCATACAGATAATAATTTACAGTAGTTAGCGTATGCTAAAGTCGATTACCGATGATGAGAGAAAAAATTACTTGTCAGTTTACGTTTTCTACTGAAAAGGCCAGTAAGAATTTTAGGATAATAATATAGAATTGAAATACATAAATCACCTAAATCCATAAAACTTTCTTGAGGAAAGCAACCTTACATGAACTTGAAGATGTGTTGTTGAAATTTAAAAAATGCGTGGCGGATCTACCTCGTATTATTGTTGTCTCATATGAATTCCTACCGCAACTGGTAATGTAGCAGAACAACGATAACAAAGAACCAAATATTAGCTTTAATTGTTCAAGGTCTGGCGTTTTTGGCTTCCGCATCTTGTTATCTAAGAAAGACACACACTGAAAACAAACTGAATAGCTCACATGACACTCGGCTTCCATGGGACAATGTTTGACACACGAGTCCAAGTTTTCTGATGGTCAGAAACTTTTTAAATTTATACTACAAAATACACGTGAAACTTCTGCTCAAAACTATAACAGTTTCGCCAGTGTCACACGAACCAAACTGAATTATGCGCTGTAAACGGGCCCCAACAAGCATGAGAGAAACAGCAAATATACGACGCCATACCTCTTTGCCCAACAGAAAAGTTACCCCGATAATGATTCTTCCAAAAAAATCAGCCTGATGCTTATTTCGATCTTGCTTCACTCATAACACTGGGGAACACTCATTTTGTTGCATTAAGAGAAAGACCT